>APFE031558341.1:401364-440210 GCA_000404065.3 Pinus taeda
GGGGGGGGGGTGAATCAGTATTGTCAGATCAGTAAAAACTTTCCAATTTCATACTCATAAACATATACACTACTTCAATTAAGTTAACCCGCATGTACACGCTACTGTGTCTAATGCAACTTGCGTATATCCAGAGATCTTATAATTCAGTTAGCTTAATCTTCAGTAGATGCATCAGAACATTATTAACCATATTAACAGTAAATAGGTGCAGTATAACAGAACAGAACATCACACAAAAACCACACACATGAACACCATGATATAAGGTGGAAACCCAATGTGGGTGAAAACCACCTGCTGCAATTCGTCTCTTCCTTCTTTAATAAGAAACCTTTTTTACAATGTACTGGTGCAGTCCTTTACCAGTACGCAGGCTACAACCTGCAGAGGGCTACAACCCTCTTAGCTCTTGTACTAGCTGATCCATTTACTAGTACGTAGGTGCTAACCCTACAGAAGGCTACAACCTTCTTTCATTCAGGGACCACATTTCATCAATTTTCAGACTGGATCCAAGAGTACAAAACAAACATTACTGCAATACAATCATCAACTTATACTTGTATCATAGTTCATCAAACAACACAATACTGAATCACTGAAACCCTGTCATCAAGAACACAGAACCCAAACCAGAGCCCAGAACTCTGCAACAACCACCAGAATCAACAGCAACCTGAAATATCAAATCTTATTATGCATACGCTACTTCACTGTACCAAAACCGCGTGTATACGCGCTTTCTCCAAAGGAAACCCACGTGCAAATCTAGAAATAATTACTTATTCCTTCGCTATCAGATCCGACCTTTGCCAAGCGTCCCAAACAGATAACCAGCAAATACCAAATCTTCTCACTTCATCAGACACCTATTACCTACATCTTTGCCTAATGATCTTCTCCTTATATAGCCTTAGGCCTTGCTCAATACCATGGTCCAAAACCATAACAAACCAATACCATCAACTTCGAAACTAGGGATCAACACGTCCGTCGAGACACCATGGTCCAAAACCATAGGCACAACTTCCAAGGAATAACCGCCACGGACCAAAGATAAGTTTTCCACATACACGCGCTTTTACTGAAGCCAACCTGCGTGTATGTATTTTCTCTTTCTATCTTGCTGTATTAAGATCTGTCCTCTGATTAAGATGCCATCACCTGTACCTGTCTCTAAGTGAGTTGCCATCAAGGACAACTCTTGTATCATAATGCCAACAGAGGGAACAACAATTGTTACTTGAGGGAACAACAATGGTAATTTTATGTAACAACAATGGTAATTTGATGTAAAAACAATGGTAATTTGATGTAACAACAATTGTATATTAAAGTAAAACAAAATAAAAAAGGTGGAAAATCAAACACAAAAAACAATCAAACAACAAATCTAACACCTCTTTGTGCTTTGAACCTTCCCCTTCGCTTAAGGATGGTAGGTCCAAGTATCTTGTGCTTAATACCATGATTCTGTAATGTTGTTGAAACACTTGCATAGGTTGCGCTTGCTCTCATTTTTAGGACATGCATTGAAATATTAAAGGGATTTTGTTGGTGACATCTTTTTTTTAATATTTTATTGAATCCTCATAGGAAAGTGATTTAGAGAGTGCACAAAGTCATTGTAACTATTATATGAAAGATCATAAGTAGGTATATCCTTATTAATGATTGGTAATTTATAAATTCATTATTATCTCTAATACCACCTTTGTGTCCCATTTTTTGAGTTTCGAAGGGCTTGCAATTTTGCAATGCTATTTTTGAGGATCGCCATAATATTCCCAAACAGGGATAGAATTTGATAACAAAATTGTCATCATGGGGCATTTTGGCTACCGAATAAGGTTAAAAAAATTAACTTCTCATTGTCAATTGTATGAGATACGACTGGTTAATGAGTAACAAACTAAACTTTTCTCATAATCATTTTATTTATTTTTTATATTGATGTAGAATTTTTCCTATCTATATTCATTTTCTTTCAAAATTTCAATTTCATGAATCATTTTAATATGTTATACCAAGAAACTATATAAAAGTTACAAATCTCATTTATATATTATATATTATATATAATATATATTATATATATATATATTAATATATATATATATATATTATATATATATATATTATATATATATATATATATTATATATTACATATAAAAGTTGACATCTAAATTAAAAGAATTAGTTTTAAGTTATATATGTTAAAAATTTACATATATAACATTATATATAAATATTAAATATTAAGAGTAGGCCTAACGATACAACAATTTTGCTCAGAAAATAATGGAAATTCTAGCAAGGTTTTAATAAATTTCTGACATAAATATTGGGAAATCAGGGTTACAACCGTCAAGCTTCAGGTTTTTGGGTGCCCTAGGTGTTTTTGATGGTGTTAAATCCATTTCCACCATAAAAAAATGATTTAAATACTCATATGGTTGGAACTTTTGAAAAAAAAATGGCCAAATTCTGACGAAGAATGGCTTTCTGGGAAAAATTGTGGCCTCAGTAGACAACACCTTAAAATATATATAACGTTATATGTAAAATGTTTAACATATATAAAATTAAAATTAAGTTTTAGCTAGGTTAAATAATATTTCTTTCATTTTTTAGCATTGAGTCTTGTGGAAAATAGAATGAAGTGCCGAGTCTTGGATTCTCTTATTTCTAGTTAGAGCCCTTAGGAAAATTACAAACACATCATTTCGTTCATAGTTTTTTACCCTAGTTCATTTTCTTGTGTTTTGTTTCTTTATGAAGACCTTTGCTTTAGGATCCATCCAGGGTTTTGGAAAGTATTGGAGCCATTCTAGTCGTTTCGTGAGGGTTCACCATTCTAGGAGAATTTTGATTGGAATAAACCATCCTTGGTTTTGGGAAGTACTAGAGTGATTTCATTCATTTCATGAGGTTTCATTGTTCTAGGAGTATTTTAGTTGGAATAAGCCATCCAGGGTTTTGGGAAGTACCAGAGCCATTCCAACCATTTTACCATGGTTCATCATTCTAATAGTATTTTGATTGGAATAAGCCATCCAGGGTTTTGGGAAGCATCAAAACCATTTCGTTTATTTTGTTAGAGTTCATTGTTTTAAGATTATTTTGATTGGATTAAACCATCCATGGTTTTGGTTAGTACTGGAGCAATTCCAGTCATTTTGCGAGGGTTCACCATTCTAGGAAAATTTTAATTAGATATGGGAACACATGGTCAGATCCTTTGCAGGTATGTTCTCAACCTTCCAATTGAAAATAGGGTTGTATTTTCCAGTTGTATGTTCCTTATGCTCTGTAGCAAGGTTATACCTCGTTCATTTCCTGTCAATTTTTTAGAAACTAGAATGAAAATGTGGTCATAGACAAACACCAATAGAAAAACATATAGGTTAATAAAACATTGTAGGCTTACAGGAGGGATCTTGAAATGTGTTCCAACCTTTCTATCCATTTTCCTACCAACTTGTTTTGTGAAGAAAGTTAAATTTTGTGCAAAGACAACCCCAAACATCAAACATGCCATCCAAATTAGTGACAACCTAAGAACAACTTTCACCTCTTCAACCTCTTGGATTGTGCATGGTCACTAGTTATGGACTGGTTTTCACTCATAATCTAATTCATATTCATTTATTTCTCTATCAAGAAACATGAAAGACATTAGTGACAAAATCCATACCAAATCTTTCAGTTCATCTAAAACTGACCATAACAAAGTAATCCAACAAGAAGCAATAATGACAAGGTTGAAATAAAACAGAATTAGGACTTAAGGATCACTGCATCGTACGTATGTTCAACGGGTACCAATAAATTATCCTATATCCCTAAAAAAAAATATGCCTTCGTTTATTCCTATAAAGGACTATTTCAACTACTAAGAGCTTCAACATTTTACATGTCACAAGGAAAAACCACTGTGACTCCAATAAATTCAATTTGTAGCAATGGCCAATTTTAGAAAGGTAGAGCAATTTTAGTGGCAATTATTTCCTCTGATTTTTTTAATATAAGGGTAAAAAAACTAAATTTGAATTGGGAAGAACCATAGAGAGTTTACCTAAATTTATTAGTAGACATATATTGTGTTCTTGACTTAGATTTCAAAACTTCTCTTTCCTCAATGACAACTACTTTCTTTGAAGCATTCCATTTGTGAAACATTGCAACAAATACATGGATAATTTGAGTGAGAGGACTACCACCAGGCAATTTATTCTTGTAAAATATTGTCCCACACAAGAAGACAAAAAATGCCACTACCATTGTCACAAAAGGAATGTCAAATCCCATACCCCATCCAATATTTTCCTAAAAATAAATGACTATAGTGACTCCTACAATAGTACCAATGTGTATAGAAAAGTACGACCAATTGAAGAATGATAACTTTTGCTTCTTTTCTTCCATGTCCTCCTCATTGAATTGAAATGCACCAAATGCCTATAAACAAGGTTTTTGCCCTTTCCTCGAAGTAACCAAGTAGATTGAGAAGAAGAAAACACCAATCTAGAATGGTGAAGCTTTAAGACAAGATTCTGAGCCATTGTGGCATGGAGGAAGTATGAAACTCTCTAAAGAGGCTGATAAAGTGACCCAAATCAATCCCTGTAACAATCTATTTCATGTAGTGTTAATTATTTGGGGTTTTGTACACTAGGTCAAAGTAGAAAAATTAATAACTATTTTGAAATAAGTTTAGGGTTCAATTCACCCAAATACATAGAAAACCTCATGTTATACATAAAATTTTGAATGAATTCATTTATCAAGAAGTTAGACAAATAGAGGAAAACTTTAAAAAAACCCATGGGATGTCTAAAAGGTTAAGTCAATTAGGTACTCATCAACCCTGGTTCTGACAAAGGGTTTTCTCTTCAATGTTGATTCTTTAAAAATAACGTCCACATTGGCTTTATTAAGTTGGTCCTAATGTATTCCATCCTTGAACAATCATGTAAGCTTATGTGCCAATAATATGATATTTATTGAATGTTAAGTTGTTCACTAGTGTTCCATGTATGATTTGTGGTACTAATCAACTTGGTTATGGAAAAAGATTTAATCTTCAATGTTGGATTTCCGAAAGTAAGTTCCATGTTGGCTTTGTTGAATTGGTCCCAATGTAGCTAATCCTTTAAAAATCATGTAAATTCATGTGCAGCAATATGAAGTTTATTGATTTCTAAGTTATTCACTAGTGTTCCATTTTCATTATTGTACATATGCATTCCATAAGTTTATAAGGAGAGGAGATTAGATGCAAATACTAAATTGTTACTACCAAAGAATTACCTCTCAAAGTAAAGTGCCTAATCTCACTCGTTGTTGGGTTATGTTTCTGAACACTTTCAAGTTCAAACTTCAGAATGATTTTCACATTATACTCACTTCATATTTTACCACAGATTTTGTAATTTGAACGTGTCAAGAGGAATTTTGGTAGCATCATAAACTTCACTCTTAGGTCTTCTTCAAGGAGTGATCGTCATGCTTCTTCCAATCAAACCAAAGCTTAGACACCATGTTGGAATTTGTCTCTCCATTTGTAAGGTGTGAGTTGGAGTTGCTCTCTCCATGGGCGGTAGATGTTTTTGGTGCATGCTGGTGATTTTATTATGCCTTTTAGATTGTTAAAGTTGACTCAGTTAACAATGGGTACCTTTTCAAAGTGAACTTGGGATCTCACAACTTGTGCTTTCGGACTTTTACACCAAGTGAGAGCCTAGGAGGTAACACCTTAAAGCTTCTAAGGATCTATTTCAACTATTTTATCAAGTTTTATAGTATTTTCTAAATACATTTTATTGAGTGGTAGTATGTATATGAAAGCTATACAAGGAAGAACTCTTCTCATTTGAAAATCATAAGTTCAAGAGGAGGAAATGCCCTCTATGAGGCCAATTCCATAATCATTTTGTAGGTGAAACGGAATAAAGGCATTTTGGTGAAGTTATTTCATCACAACTTATTTTGTTATAAATCAGATTGAAGTTTGGGTTGCCAAATTAAATTTGTTTATGACAAGAAAAAAAAATGTTTTCTTTTGTTGAACATATATTTTAGAAATATTGGTAATGGTTGAAAAGAAGGTAAGAGATTATTTGTTTAAATAATTGAAATAAATTAATCTGAGATTGATTACTTGTTTTGATAATTGAAATAATTTTTATTTTGCTGAAATATGTAGTATGGGGGACATGAGCACAATGATCCTGATTAGTTTGATGATGATGAGTTGTTCATTCTCCCAACCCAACATAATAATCAACAATATTGTGGTTAGAATAGAAAAAGAACTTCTTCATTTGATTCAATTAGAGATAGAAGTCCTAAGATTAAAGATAAGATCAACATATTCAACCAACATATTCATAGATATCAAGTAATAACCATATTTTAAGGTGACTTTTTTATGTCATAAGTTCAATAATGAATCTTTGTTTTTCACTTTTACATTATCTAATCGAAAAAACATTTTCTTTCTCATATAGGATTTTTTTCCGAGAGATCACACCATAGTGTTTGACCACCACGAGCTAGCTTTCAATGGCAGAGAATGTCATAAATGAGGATCCTCTACTAGAAGAGGATCACAGGAAATCCATTCCAACAATGTCAACTAGTGCATGAGGTAAAGAAAAATCTAATGCTCTTTTTATTAATGAAATACTTGTAATAATAATAACAAAAAATATCAATTTAACATTTCTTTCTTGTTACCGTTGATGATCCACCCCTCTTGCAACAACCTCGATGATGTCTTGAGTACATGACTAGGCTATCAAAATTAAATAAAAGAAAAAGAAATTATTGTACTAGTTATATCATCAGAAACATCATGTACCATATTATGAAAAAAAAAAATTTGATGCTAAAAATATTTAGATGAAGTATTTTGTGTCTATGATTAATGAATGGATGAATGAATTATTAGCATTATGGTTAATGTGTTGTCCTTGATGGCAACCTACTTGACAGAGATGTCCTTGATGGAAACCTACTCGAAAAATATGTCCTTGATGTCAACTTGACTATAATATGATGGTCATAGATCTAATGCAGATATTGAGAATATTGGTACAAGATGTTATAGAGAATGCATGCATATAAATTGCAGTTCAATAATAGATGCATGAAAAATGTCAAGTTTGAGAAATTATATGTGGTTCCTATGAAAAAGAGTCATATATATATGCAGGTACTCTAAGAAAAAGTCATGTACATAATCCGAACAATGGAAATATGGATACCAAGAGTCATTACCATGGTATTTTCCCATAGTAAATGGGGTAACACATCTATTTGATCCCATCAATGAATAACATCAACTTCACCAAAGGATTTACCAGAGGTATTGGCTGAGGAAAAAACTATATAAGGAGATGGAGATCAAGGTGTTGTGTGTGCAAGTGAATAGTTATTTATGTGTGATTTGATTTAAATAGGTGTGCACCAGGGAGTGAGGAGTTGACTTGGATCTAGAGGATATGAAAGTACATTAAGTACTAATGGTTAAAACTTGGTTAATCTATTTTTTCTTTGAATATCGAATGATGAAAGGAATGTTTGAATGTGTTTGAAATGATGTGATTTAACAGTGAAATTGGTAGAAGGTATTAATGTAATTTGCAGTGAAGCTCTGATTCAGTAGTTCAAGATTTGTACTTTGGTATTCTTTAGTAAGGTCGTGTAGATATGCAGATCTAGTTCTACACAATCACATATAGATTATTTGATATTTTGTTCAGTATGTTTCTATATATATGCGAGTGTTATGCATAGTAATCACGTACACACACAAATGTATTTTGTGGAGGTCGCATATATGTACTGGGGTTTTTCAATTGTTACCTGATGATGACAATTGATGATATTTGTTCTATTTGTTGTTGTATATCAGTGATGTCTTGATATGCATGGTCTGTATCTAATAATGTTGACTGGGTTTATTTTATTTTTGACTTTAATATTGGTTAGTGATGATGCTATAGCATGTTGATCTTTGACTAAGTTTCCACTATGACTCACTATGACAGTTACTCAGAGAATGATGTAATGATTTAGCTGGTTTACAGTGCTTCAATGATTCATATTTTTAGATTCAATATTTCTAGCTTTGCATATTGGTTTGGACTTATTGTTGATGTGGGTCCAGTGTGAAAATATGATGAAAGTTGGCCTACATGTTGTTTGATGATTGTTTGACAGGTGGATATAGGTGAAACATTCTAAAACGAGGTCCACAAGTAGTTTAGGGTTGCAACCTTCAGTGAGGGGGTAGGAGCTCCCTTCTGGTAGAAACTTGTAAATGATATTTAGGGGTTGAAGGTATCTTCCAATGGGTGCTATAGAATGAGTGGAGGTTGTAGCCTCCTATAGGTAGGTTCCTGCACACTGGTAATAGTTTCAAACAATACTAAATGTAATGGAGATTTTATTTATATAATAAGAAAGAAGACAAAGACAGTGACAGTGGTGGTTTTCTCCCACATTGGGTTTCCACCTAAAATCTTGGTGTTCTATGTGTGTTGCTTATGTGTTATGACTTATATGTTCTTTATTGCATATTGGATGATTAATTAATGCAATGGTTAAGTTAACTTACTGATTAATGTTATGAAAAATTAAGTAAATTGGACATACATTTTTTACATTCACTAATGTCGCGTACGCACACGGGTTGCATGAAAAACAATAGCGTATATAATTCTAAATATGAAATTAAAAGTTTAAAGTGAATTAAAAATATTTATTTAACCCCCCCACCTAGTATTTTTCCTAACAATTGATATAAGAGCAGGTCCCTCAGAAGAAGCTTGATTTATTAAAGGGATATCTATCAATATGAGCATCCAAGAGAGAGTATCTTTTATCAAGCCACCTTTGTTTAATGGAACTAACTTTGTATTTTGGAAAATCAAAATGAGAGCGTATTGGTAGGCACTAGGAGTTGATGTATGGGTAATTGTTGAAGGTTGATATCAACACGCAACCTTCATTCCCAGAAATGATGCAAGGAAGAAACAGTATGAGATCAATGCAAAGGTTGTAAATTCTATCTTGGAAAGTTTGGTTGAATCTAAGTTTTTGAAAGTCATACAACTGAACACCACAAAGGCAATATGCGATAAGCTTGTCCAAAGATATGAAGGTGACACTAAGGTAAAAAGTGTTAAACTTCAACCATATAGAATTTAGTATGAGACTCTTAGAATGCACAATGATGAAAGAATTACAATATTTTTCTTTAGAGTAGATGAGATTTTTAACTCAATGAAAAGTCTTGGTGATGAAATAAAGGATACTATTGTTGTTGAAAATATTTTGATATCACTAACCCCAAAGTTTGATTCCAAAGTCTCTGTCATTAAAGAAATGCAGGATTTGAAGAATCTCATTATTGAACAACTCCATCGGATCTTGACAGCTTTTGAGATGAGAAAAGGGGGTAGATCAGGTATTAGAGAATCAACACTCCAAGCCACAATAAAATGGAAATAAAAATAAGAGCCTAAGGAAACAAGTTACATTTCATATGAAGAAGAAGCGAATCTCATGAAGAAGATCCAAGTAGGAACTGACAAGTTCAAAGGTAAGATTCCTTTCAAATGTTTTGCATGTGGAGGAGTAGGTCACTATGCCGCTAAGTGTCCTTATAAATAAAATCATGAAAAAGGAAAGAATGTTTCAAAGAATAATTTTAAAAGAGGTTTTACTAGAAAGAAAAATCACTATACTCATGAAGATAGTTAATATTCTTCCAATAATGAGGATGATGGATCAGATCAAGATTTTCAATTACTTATGGAATTTGAAGAACAATGTGTAGATAAGTTTGATGATGAATTTATGGATGCTTTAGAAGAAATTGATGGACTCAGAGACATAAACAAGAATCAACAAAAGGAAATCAGTATGCATAAATAGAACAACTTAGTTGAAGAAATAACCCAACTAAAGATCTATCTAGAAGAGGCTAAATTAATAGAAGAAATTTTGAAGAAACAAGTCTAAAAAAGGGAGAAGCACTGTGAAAATTTAGAACTTGAAATAGTGGGTTTAAGAGAGGAACTTGAGAAAACAAAATCTCTAAATCTTATATTTGCTAAAGGATTTGAAACTTTAGAAGAAATCATTAAAGTTCAAGATTCTCCACTAATCAAGATAGGTCTTGGATACAATCCAAATCAAAATGGTGAAAATAAGAACCTATGAAATATTTTGAAATAGGTACAAAAATATACGTCAATGTGGTAAAAGGACGCAATCATCAAAATTATAGGACTCAACAAAAGAATGAAGGGAACAACTATTCTTAGGAAAAAAAAAACCTTTCCATGAACAAAGAGCAAACTACTCAAAAAGGTATTACTCTTAGGTACTCTTAATTCAATGATTAATTCCTCACTTGTCATAACTTTGGTCACAAAGAAATTCATTGTGTTGCTTATAAAACAATTATGACTAGAGAAGCAAGAAAACAACATGATGGAAATAGGACAAAGAAGCTTTATTATAATGCTTCATTTCTCCCCTATTCATAATGAAGTTGAACGTTCTATGTGAAATAACTTTGGTTATGAAGAAACTGAGTCTAGAAGAAAGATGAATTCATCTTATCAACATAAGAAGAAGATAGAATCTCACAAGGTATGGAAAAAAACGTATTCCTCTAAAAATTGGGGTCTAGAATTGTATGTAGGAGATCAAGTGAATACATGGTACATTGACAGCAGTTGTTCAAAGCATATGATAGGTGACAAACATAAGTTTGTTTCTTTTAATGAAATTAAGAAAGAAAATAATGTCACTTTTGGTAATAACTCATCTGCTACTATTAAAGGAAAAGGATTTGTGTTTTTTAAATAAAAATGTCAAGGCCAAGAATGTATTATTTGTTGATGGGCTAAAACATAACTTGTTAAGTGTTAGCCAAATGTGCGATCAGGCGCATGAAGTTATTTTCATATCAAAGAATTGTGTAGTAAGAAATTTGAATACAGGTAATACCATAATCAAAGGAATCGGAACTCCAAGAAATGTCTATATCCTAGAAGGCAGCAAAGAGCACTGTTGTTTTATCAAATTTAAAGAAAGTTGGCTTTGGCACAAAATATTAGGACACCTTATCTTTTCTCAACTATATAAATAAATCAAGATGGGAGTATTTCATGACTTGCCCAACATTTCTCGACTTGAAAATAATATTTCCAAATCATGTCAATTTGGTAAGTAATCCATATTTCCATTTAAATCTAAAGAATGCACTTTAGGTAAACCCCTTGAACTTTTTCACATTGATTTATGTGGACCTATGAGAAAGAAGTTTCCTCATGGTGTGTTATGTTCCTATACCAATAGGTGTCATAATTTATGATTGACTTAGTTTATCTCTGTAATATGTACATACATTTGCTTTCTGCAAATGTTTTCCATATTCAAAAATTCAAAAAAAAAATTTATTAAAAAATGTAAAGAGAGTTTGTCCTAATAGAAAAATCAAAGGACAAAAAGAATAAAGAAAAATTCAAAAAATAAATGAAAGAAAATGAACCCCAAGAAAAAAAGGAAAATACCATGAAAGTGTGCAAGTATAAATGCCACTACCATTTACTTTGATAAAAAATAAAAAGGTTGTGTGTAGCTTGTCACTTATGCCACAATCCATGGTAACCAGATAGTTTAATCTTGGTTATTCCATGTTTTAAATTTCATGCTTAAAGATAGAGAATAAAATCTGACCAAACTATTTAATCTTAGCAGATAAGTAGATAGGTGAAGTAAATAAAAGGAGCTCAACATTTTAATTTGAGCCCTTGGATGTAATAAGGATAGATTTTTATAGATTTTTATTGTAAAAGAAAAAGAAAAGTTTTGATAAGGGTTTGCCTGCTTAAGTGCACCCTAATAAAGAGTAGAAAAAATGGTAGGATAAGTAGATGGGTAAGTAATTGGATTGTTGCAGAATTATAGTGATTTATTGGATAAAATCATGTCATTTAAAGTATGGATGACCATGGAACAGTTACAAAATCAAGTGATTAATTTCCCCCCATTCATTTTACTTTTTCACTAATTTCCCACAAGCAAAAATCAAAGTGCCTAAAACTTTAATTTAAAGGGGCTCAGAGCATTTCTCTGACTTCTGGAGGGACTGGACCCTCAGCCCAATAACTTATGAGGTTTAAGTACTACAACCCCCTTGCAAACATTTACCCCCTCCATAAACATTTCTCTCACTTAAAAATCCCTTTTCCTAAGGTGAAATTACCATTTACCTAGGGAAAGTAATAAACCTTACCTAAAACCCCTTTTGTTTACATAAAAACCCATAAAAAGCATTAAGCCTAAGTTATGATGTGTAAATATGGATGTATAAATAAATATCAAATACATTATACTTAGCGCAATTTGATTTTCCGCTTCCATTTCATATTAACTTTAACTTTTATTATATTTAACTCCTGAAAAATAAACCCCTTTTCTGTATATTTAATTAATATCCCAAATGTTAAATATCCCACCCCATGGTTTGAAATATAAACTATAATAGTAAATAATTAAATGGATTAATTAGTCAATCCATGACTAATTAAGAGCCATAACCCCCCGCCAAACCAAAAAGAATTAATTAATCAAATTGTGATTAATTAATAACCCATTCCTCCAATCATATTGCCCCCAACATCATTAAGTCGTCCTAACCCACAGTTAATATCCCGTCATACCCCTCCATTAACCCCTCGATCAAATCACACTCCCAATCATTGTACGATCTGACCCCTTCAAATCCAACAGTTGACGCTCATATTGGGTAGCCTCCAAAGGCCGACCTTTACCCGCCCGATGTGAGTGGTTTCACTATTCACCTTGCCGTTACATGGCACCCGATGAATGACATCGGACGGCCTCCGCCCAATACCACCAAGCACCCAAAAGTTGTGCAAAACAAACCACTTACCACCGGCTCGCTACGCGACAAACCATCTATTGTTCAGTTCGCGCCATATTTTAAAAGTTTTCCCGTTAAAGTTCAAACCCCAAGAACCCAGGTTTTCTCGCCCTTCGCCCATTCTACCATGTAAACTTATGAAACCCGTCTGCTCCAACTGAAGCCTCTGCTATCCAATTCAAGCATGGTTTCCCTCCCAAAATCATTTTGGACTCACTCCATAGACCTATAAATCTCAATAAATCCATTAATGACCCTCCATGTCAACCCAACATTTTCCTAACAGTTTGTTTTGTTTTACAGGTGATCAAAAGACCACAGTATTGGATAAACAATCTTAATACTATTCATAAGACGTGTTTACTCTGAGATTCTTATCAAGTCTATTCAAACAGAGATGGAAAATAAAACATACAGTTAAAAGACAAGCAGAGGAAACATGAAATTAAATGATCTACTGTTGAAATAGACAGTAAAAAACCTAAAATATACAGTGAAGGTAAAAGGACACAGTAAAGAACAGTCAAAATGTATCAAGGTTAAAGAGTATCAGATTGAAGACCAAGTTAAGTAAATCAGCTAGCATGAAGATAAATAGCAGGGAAGACAGTTACAGAGCATACAAATTTATGTCAAAGTGAAGACAGATGAAAAAACAAAGTGGTAAAAGTAAACAGTAAACAGTAAAAGTAAACATGGATGCAGCAAGGGTTAAACAGAGATGAAAACGCTTTCACCAGCAAGAATGAATTTTATCCAAAGTAAAAGTGAAAAACAGTTAAAAGAAATTCAAGGTTAAAAGATGAAATCAGAGCAGAAATGGTACACTCTTCAGAAACTTCTTGTTAAAGTCATAGTTTTGCAGAAACTATTGTGACCAATCCAAGATGTATTTTGAAAAAATGGAGAAGGTTTTTGTTCCTAGCATGCCAATATACAAAAACCTATCTCACTTTTTACATAGGTATTACGAAAAGTGAGATAAGTGCATGTCTTCATAGCCTACGTTTCAGTTTGTGCAAAGTCTTGTTTTTTATATCGTTTTGCAGAGAATATTGTGAACAAATGGAGCTGAATTTTGGGAAAATGATAGAGTTTTATCTCAAACACATTCTTATCTACAATAACATCTTTCACTTTTTACATATCTAGCGCTAATTGAGATATACAAGCGTATCATTGGACCCTAATATTGCAGAATTGTTGGAGCATAATGCACAAAGAAAGGATGCAGTTAGTGACTGGGATGCCTCATCATCACTTAAGAGTTGCTATCAAATTCAAATTTCACTTCTTTTTCACCATAAATCTATAAAAATAGTGCCAAATAGAGTCATTAGTTTTGAATGTCCTTTATTTAAGTTCTATTATTGTAAAGCAGTGTGAGATATTTGTAAACCAATCTTGATATTTTTTCAAGATATTTCAGTTTAGATTTTATATAAATACGTTTTCATTGGAATTATTTTGTGTGGATTGAAAATCATTTTTTTAGACTTTGGTTTCGAGCTAAAGGAGTTATTTTAATAAAGGTTGGACTGGTTTACTGGATTAAATAAAGCTGAGGACATTTCACTCAATTCATGTGCACTGTGGGAAACAAATAAATATCATTTCTTTGAGGTTGAATATTGTTTTCCTTTATGTTATGAAATATCATGTGTTTTCTTATAATTCTTAAAAGCAAACGAGGAATAATATCATTAGAATTAGCTTAAGTGCTTTCTGTTTTAACTGTTTACTTATCTAATGTTTTCTACTAAATTTCTTAAGTCCGAAAGTTCTTAATTGCTCCCTCACTTCTGTAATTCATTACTTCTATTGGCCCCTAGTATAGGATTCTTAATTGCCCTTACTACTTGCCAAACCTCCCTTCTTCATCCTTACCCCTGTTAAAGAATCTTCATTTCCTTTAGCCCTGGTTAAGATTTCTATCCATTAAGATTTTCAGATTTGTCCCTGTTGTGCTAGCTTTCCTTGTGAACTCTTACCTCAGTGATTAATCAAATACTATTAGAATTTTCCTACTTGACTCCATAGCCCAATGGCCTGAATACCTGCTCTGCCCATCTGTTTCCTTAATTCCACCAAAAAAATCAAAGGAAATCCCTTGAGCATTAATAGCTAGCCTAATATCATATCAAAACAATGCTAAATCATAAAGGGAGAGCCCTCTCTGAGTGTAGATTGGCTAGGATCTATACTTAAAAGATTGGTTTGTAGTTACCTCGGATCCTTTCCTTCTTTCAAATAACTTCTAAGGAAAATTTGAGTGATAACATAGTGGCAACCATACTGGGGAATTCAAAACCATCGGCCTTAATAAACCTTTGAGAAATTCAAATTTTTATTTTTAAGCCTCTTAAAGGGTTATTAGAAGTTATTTAAAAATTTCATAAAAAAAACAAAATAATTAGAAAAATCTCGAAATATGGCTTCCAGGAGAGCTAACATTTTCTTCAGAATTGTTTTACAGGTTTATATCTGATCTATGATAGTGGACAGTGATCAGACACATAAAAATTAAAATCATCCACCTGGCGACTCCAAAATCAATTCTACAATGAAAACTTTACTGGAGGAATGAACCTAAAAGAACTATGTGAAAAGATCAGGCTTTTAACTTGGATTGTTATTCGAGACATTATGTCCTTTCTCATCAAGAAAGTCTTTCAATGTATATAGTATTTTAGAGAAGATCTTAGATTATTGTTTAATTATTTTCTTTTGAAAATTGTAAATATAAAATCTCCTTGTACATTTGAGCATCATTCTTCTGACTCTTTTGATGATCATTTTCCAATCAAGACTCCATTGTTCAAAGATCCAGAGCTTCAAATTTCAGAGCAATCCCACAACCAAATAATCCATATTCCAAAGCATTAATAGTGATCTAGGATGACAAGGTTTGTGGAAACTCTTTCATTTCATGAAATTTTAAATGAACTCAGGGATGAGTTATCAAAATTTCAGCTTGATGAAGATTTTTTTAAGAGTTGTGTTTATAATTGTCAAATCACAAAAAATACTCTCATGAAGTTAAAATGTGTCTTCTTAATTTAGTTGCTGAAAAATATGAAAATGAAATTAAACTTTTTCATTCTCAAATTCAGTCATATGATTTTCGAGATCCTAAAGAATTCTTACAAAATCTTCCTTCTCCAAACAAAGAGGAAAATGTACTGCCTTGTGATTTGCAGATTGAGGATGATTGTGCTTTCAAAAGCAAGACTAACGAAGTCATTTCAAGGTTTAGTATTGAGGAGAAGCTGGTCAATTAGACATTGAAGGCTTAGAAGAAACTATCATACTTTATCCTTTTGTTGATCCTATAGTAGATTATATGGAGGTTCTTCTTAGCTCAAGTTCTTTAACATGTTTTCTCTATGAATACCAAATACATCAGCAGTGGCCTTTATATATCACAATTTTGATTATGTGGGTACATGATCAAATTATGCTTCTGAATTTACTGACAATCAATCAAGCAATTCATTTGTTTCTACAGTTTCTTGACTGGCTTCATTGGAATTTTTGTATTATTTAAGTTAGCCTGATTTTCAACAATATAGAGTAGGTAGAATTTTAGTTTGATTCAATTCTGTTTTTCAGTAGATTATGAAAGATATCATAAAAGATTTGAAACTAAGAAAAAGGCCCTAAGGTCTTGATGATTTACTAATTTGGTTTGAAGGTTGTGGCACCTTTTAGTTTCAGGTCAGATCTCAAGTTGTGCAGGAAAGGCTAGAAAGCATTTGACAAGAGGACCAAGGCAGAAGATTTCTATTTGGGAGATAAAGTCTTGAAATGGGACTCAAGAAGGGAAGATAAATGGAAACATGGGAAGTTTTATTTCGTGCAGAAAGGTCCATACATTATATATGCCTTCAGAGGGAATAATGCTTACTTTCTCAAAGAATTGGATGGTGCAGATGTAGAAGGAGGAGCAATAAATGGTCGAATTTTGAAACACTATATCGATCCAGGTTACTAATTTTACTAGTTCTAGTTGTACATACTATATCCTTCTTAAAATTTCAGTATTGATTGAATGGTAACGTTTTGGAGTTGAAGCCCGAAGAGAAGGCTCTAAGCTTCAAAAGTGTCACTGTCATAAATATTAATAAAGTAGCAGAATAAAGGGAAAATTGCATAATAAAATCACAGTCTTTCAGAAGGCCATTGATCTACAATTCTTGACTTTCCACCAGGAAAAGCCATCCCCAAGTGGAGCCACTATTATGTTCCTATACCAATAGGTGTCATAGTTTATGATTGACTTAGTTTATCTCTATAATATGTACATACCTTTGCTTTCTACAAATGTTTTCCATATTCAAAAATTCAAAAAAAAAATTATTAACAAATGTAAAGAGGGTCTGTTCTAAAATAAAAATCAAAGGACAAAAAGAATAAAGAAAAGGTCAAAAAAGAAATGAAAGAAAATGAACCCCAAGAAAAAAAGGAAAAGACTATGAAAGTGTGCAATTCTAAATGCCACTACCATTTACTTTGATAAAAATAAAAGTTTGTGTGCAGCTTGTCACTTATGCCACAATCCATGGTAACCAAATAGTTTAATCTTGGCTATTCCTTGTTTTGAATTTCATGCTTAAAGATAGAGAATAAAATCTGACCAAACTGTTTAATCTTGGCAAATAAGTAGATAGGTAGAGTAAATAAAAGGAGATCAACAGTTTAATATGAGACCTTGGATGTAATAAGGATAGATTTAGATATATTTCTATTGTAAAAGAAAAAGAAAAGTTTTGATAAGGGTTTGCCAGCTTAAGTGCACCCTAATAAAGAGTAGAAAAAATGGTAGGATAAGTAGATAGGTAAGTAGTTGGATGGTTGCAGAATTATGGTGATTTATTGGATAAAATCATGTTATTTAAAGTATGGATGACCATGGAATAGTTAAAAAATCAAGTGATTAATTCCCCCCCATTCATTTTAATTTTTCACTAATTTCCCACAAACAAAAATCAAAGTGCCTAAAACTTTAAGTTAAAGGGGCTCAGAGCATTTCTCTTACTTCTAGAAGGACCAAACCCTCGGTCCAATAACTTATAAGGTTTAAGTACTACAACCCCCTTACAAACATTTACTCCCTCCATAAACATTCATTTCACCTAAAAATCCCTTTTCCTAAGGTGAAATTACCATTTACCTAGGAAAAGTAATAAACCTTACCTAAAACCCCTTTAGTTTACATAAAAACCCATAAAAAGCATTAAACCTAAGTTATGATGTGTAAATATGGATGTATAAATAAATATCAAATACATTATACTTAGCGCAATTTGCTTTTCCACTTCCATTTCATATTAACTTTAACTTTTATTATATTTAACTCCCGAAAAATAAACCCCTTTCCCGTATATTTAATTAAAATTCCAAATGTTAAATATCCCACCCCATGGTTTGAAATATAAACCATAACAGTAAATAATTAAATGGATTAATTAGTCGATCCACAACTAATTAAGAGCCATAACCCCCTACCAAACCAAAAAGGATTAATTAATCAAACTGTGATTAATTAATAACCCATTCCTCCAATCATATCGCCCCCGACGTCATTAAGCCATCCTAACCCACAGTTAATATCCCATCGGACCCCTCCATTAACCCCCTGATCAAATCACACTCCTGATCACCATACGATCTAACCCCTTCAGATCCAATAGCTGATGCTCATATTGGGCAGCCTCCGAAGACTGACCTTTACCCGCCTGATGTGAGCAATTTCACTATTCACCCCTTCGCTACGTGCCACCCAATGAATGGCATGGGGTGGCCTCCCCCCAATACCACCAAGCGCCCAAAAACTGTGAGAAATAAACCACTTACCGCTTGCCCGCTACGTGACAAGCCGTCTATTGTTTAGTTCGCACCATATTTTAAAAGTTTTCCCATTAAACTTAAAACCCCAAGAACCCAAGTTTTCTCGCCCTTCGCCCATTCTACTATGTAAACTTATGAAAGTTGTCTGATCCACCTGAAGCCTCTACTAACCAATTCAAGCATGGTTTACCCCTCGAAATCATTTTGGACTCACTCCATGGACATATAAAGCTCGATAAATCCATTAATGACCCTCCCTGTCAACCCAACGTTTTCCTAATAGTTTGTTTTGTTTTACAGGCAATCAAAAGACCATAGCCTTGGATAAATAGCATTCATACTAGTCATAAGACCTATTAACTTTGAGATTCTTATCAGGTCTATTCAAACAGAGATGGAAAATAAAACATACAGTTAAAAGACAAGCAGAGGAAACATGAAATTAGGTGATTTATTGTTGAAATAGACAGTAAAAAACCTAAAATATATAGTGAAGGTAAAAGGACACAGTAAAGAATAGTCAAATTGTATCAGAGTTAAAGAGTATCAAATTGAAGACCAAGTCAATTAGATCAGCTAGCATGAAGATAAATAGCAGGGAAGACAGTTACAGAGCATACAAATTCATGTCTAAGTGAAGACAGGTGAAAAAACAGAGTGGTAAAAGTAAACAGTAAACAATAAATAGTAAACAATAAACAGTAAAGGTAAACATGGATGCAGTAAGGGTTAAACAGAGATGAAAACACTTTCACCAGCAACAACGAATTTTATCCAAATTAAAAGTGAAAAACAGTTAAAAGAAATTCAAGGTTAAAAGATGAAATCAGAGTAGCAATGGTACATTCTTCAAAAATTTCCTTTTTAATTCATAGTTTTGCAGAAACTATTGTGACCAATCCAAGATGTATTTTGAAAAAATGAAGAATTTTTTTGTTCCTAGAAGGCAAATCTACAAAAACCTATCTCACTTTTTACACAGGTATTACCAAAAGTGAGATAAGTTTATGTCTTCACAAACTATTTTTCAGTTTTTGCAAAGTCTTGTTTTTGACATCTTTTTGCAGAGAATATTGTGAACAAATGGAGCTAAATATTTGGAAACGGATAGAGGTTTATCTCAAAAACATTCTTATCTAAAATAACCTCTTTCACATTTTACATATCCAGCTCTGATTGAGATATAAAAGCGTATCATTGGACCCTAATATTGCAGAATTGCTGGAGCAGAATGCACAAAGAAAGGATGCAGTTAGTGACTGGGATGCCCCATCATCACTTAAGAGTTTCTATCAAATTCTAATTTCACTTCTTTGTCACCATAAATCCATAAACATAGTGCCAAATAGATTCATTATTTTTGAATGTCTTTTATTAAGTTCTATTATTGTAAAACAGTTTGAGATATTTGTAAACCAATTTTGAAATTTTTTCAAGATATTTTAGTTTAGAATTTGTATAAATACTTCTTCATTTGAAGTATTTTGTGTGGATTAAAAAGAATTTATGTAGAATTTTGTTTCGAGCTAAATGAGTTGTTGTAATCAAGGTTGGACTGGTTTACTAGATTAAATAAAACTGAGGACATTTCACTCGATTCATGTGCATTGTGGGAAACAAATAAGTATCATTTCTCTGAGTTTGAATATTTTTTTCCTTTATGTTATGAAATATCATGTGTTTTCTTATAATTCTTAAAAGCAAATGAGGAATAATATCATCAGAAATAGCTTAAGTGCTCTCTGTTTTAACTATTTGCTTATCTAATGTTTTCTACTAAATTGCTTAAGTCCAGGAATTCTTAGTTGCTCCCTCATTTCTGTAATGCATTCCTTCTATTGGCCCCTAGTACATGATTCTTAATTGCCCTTGCTACTTTCCAAACCTCCCTTCTTCATCTTGACCCCTATTAAAGATTCTTCATTGCCTTTAGCCCTGGTTAAGATTTCCATCCATTAATATTTTCAGATTTGTCCCTGCTGTGCTAGCTTGCCTTGTGAACTCTTACCTCAATGAATAATCAAATCCTATTAGACTTTTCCTACTTGAATCCATAGCCCAATGGCCTAAATACCTACTCTTCCCATTTGTTTCCTTAATTCCACCAAAAAAATCAAATCAAATCCCTTAAGCATTAATAACTAGCCTAATATCATATCAAAACAACGCTAAATCATAAAGAGAGAGCCCTCTCTGAGTGTAGATTAGCTAGGATCTATACTTAAAAGATTGGTTTATAGTTACCTTAGATCCTTTCCTTCTTTCAAATAACTTCTAAGGAAAATCTGAGTGATAACATGGTGAACAATACTTCATGCTATTGATTGATGACTTTACAAGAATGCATTGGGTTGGTTTACTAATGTATAAAGATGAGGCATTTGAAAAGTTTAAAATTTTTAAAGTATCGTAGAAAATGAATTATAACTAAAACTCAAATGTCTTAGATCTGACAAAGGAGGAGAGTTTATATCAGATGAATTTTTCGAATTTTGTGAACAACACGGCATCAAAAGACAATTTTTCATAGCTAAAACTCCACGACGAAATTGAGTGGCAGAAAGAATGAACAAAGCAATTCAACAAATAGTGCATGCCATGCTTGATGAGTTAGGAACACCTCACAACTTCTGGTGAGAAGCAGTACATGCAACTATGGATATACTTAAGAAATCCCATATTCGAGTAAATACTGATAAAAATCCATATGAACTCTAGTATGGTAAGCCTGCAATATCAAACACTTTAGAATCTTTGGAAGAAAATGTTTCATAAAGAAAAATGATGATAAGATTGGAAAGTTTGAATCGAGGGTCAATGAAGGAATCCTTCTTTGATACTCTTCCATAAGAAAAGGATATAAATGTTATAATAAAAGGCTCCAAAATATTTTTGAAAGTATAGATGTTGTGATTGATGAAGCATCCACAGGTACCAAAAAGGAAGCACAAGCAGATGATGAACCACTCCCTACTAAAATCCAAGAAGTTTTAGGAGAAGAAGAAATATAATCATCAGAAGAAGGAAATGAAAATACAGGTATGGCATAAAAGACCCCATCAAGGTATGTTCAAAAAAATCATCCTGAGCCTCAAATTCTAGGTGATAAGGAAACAAGAATACAAACTAAAAGAACTTTTGTTGGATCATCTAGTCACTTAGCCTTAATATCCATAGTTGAACCATAAAATGTGAACCAAGCAATAAAAGATGAATATTGGGTTAAGGCAATGCATGAAGAGCTTGATCAAATAGAAAAGAACCATACATGGGAAATTGTACCAAGGCCTCATAATAATAATATAATTGGGACAAATTGGGTGTTTAAGAAAAAACTAAATTAAAATGGAGAAGTAATTTGAAACAAAGAAATACCTATATGTAAAGGCTATGTTCAATAGGAAGGGATTGAATTTTAAGAAATATTTTCACTCGTAGTTAGACTTGAAACCATAAGAGTGTTTCTTGCATTTTCCAGCTTTTGCAACTTTAAAAGATAACAAATGGATGTTAAATCTGCATTTTAATGAGGACCTAGAAGAAGAAGTTTATATTGAACAACCTAAAGGATTCATACTTGGAAATGATATCAATCTTGTTTAAAAAATTAATAAGGCATTTTATGGGTTAAAACAGGCTCCTCGTGCATGGTATTAACGTCTTGACAGATATATTTAGCAACAAGGATTCAAGAAAGGATCTACAGATAGCAATTGATATATCAAATATGACAAAGAAAAATTTTTGGTAGTAGTGGTTTATGTTGATGACATCATATTTGGAAGTAATATTGAATCTATGAGTCAAGGATTTGCTTTAGCTATGTAGCAGGAATTTGAAATGTCTTTACTTGGTGAGCTAACATATTTTCTTGGTCTCCAAGTTCATCAAATTAAATATGGTATCTTTCTTTCTCAAACAAGTATCTCAAGCATATTATGAAGAAGCACGAAATGAACGACTATAAACTTATCTTCACACAAATGGTAACCAGATGCAATCTCAATCAAAATGATGACTCTCCTATAGTTAATCAACCTAAATACAAATCTATGATTGGCATCTTCCTTTATCTTACTGGTACAATACCAGAAATTATGCATGTTGTTGGCATAGTTGGATGATTCTAAACAAATACCAAGGAAACTAATCTCAAAGAAGTCAAGATGATATCCATGTATGTGCAAGGCACTCAAGATTTTGGTCTCTAGTATCCCAAACGCACATATTTTTCAATTCATGGTTACACAAATGTAGACTCGGAAGGTAATGTTGATGACCACAAAAGTACTAGTGGACAAGCATTCTATTTGGGACCTTGCTTAGTTTCTTGGCTCAGTAAGAAACAATTTTTTGTTGCTTTATCAACTGCTGAAGTAGAATACGTTGTTGCTACCTCTTGTTGTGCTCAACTTTTATGAATGATCCAAAAATTGCAAGAAATTCATGTCACTTACCCTCAACCTATACCTATTCTCTGTGAAAACACTAGTGCCATAATTATCTCTAAAAATGTTATCATGCACCCAAAAACTAAGCACATCCCCATCAAATACCATTTTCTTAGAGAGAAATTTATTGAGAAAAAAGTCAAATTGGAATATGTTCCTTCAAAGGAACAAGTTGTAGATCTATTTACCAAGCCTCTTCCACGTGATTCCTTTAAATATCTCAGACACAAATTAGGAATGATTCCTCAATCTTCACTCTACTAATTGTTCTAACAAGTATGTCATGTTCAGGGGGAGTTGGGGATGTAAACATCAGTAGTTTACTTTCTATATGCAAATTTATGAAAGACATTAAGCAAAGTCTTTCGGTAGAAATCACATAAGAGAAATTTTTGGCCAGCGCGTTTCGAACCAACAAGTGTGTATCATCATCAGGACCAGATGAAGAGGCAGACCATGGCAAAGGCTTAAATAGAGAGCAATGTAGAGACATAATTTCAAGAACGACTATATTTGAACAATAATATTTAAATTTCGATATTAATTTATTAATGTTTTAAAAACAAATATTATTAAGTAACGGCTAGTTTTTGAAAAATAATATTTAAATAATTATATTAATTTATTAATTTATTAAAAATATTAATGGGTAACGACTATATTAAATAGCAAGTTTTTGAAAATTAATATTTAAATTAATTTATTAAAACCAAATATTACTAGTTTTTGAAAAATAATATTTAAATTAATTAATAAATAAAACAAGGTCAACAATAAAATATGGGGTTGGGGCCCATTAAATGAATAACAAAAATACTAAAAGGAGTTAAGAACGAATAGGATGATAAAATACATAAAAACATGAAAGATCAAGAAAATAAACTCTAATGAAGAATAAATCAACAACAAATACTATAGAAATGACACCAATAGCTACATAGATAAACAAACAAACAAAAATAAATCCAAAAAAGAAGCCTAAAAAACTAGGAGGATAAGACAGGGACCCAACTTCTACTAATATTCCAACCATCATATCTATTTAAATTATTGGGCCTTCTTTCAATTTCTAGGGCCTCCCTCATTTTACAATGATGGAAATGACTAACCCTAGCAATGACTTGGGCCTCCTCATTGCAGATGTGATGCTTAGATCTATCTGCATGCTCTGCCAAAGTAGAGGAGCGAGTCCTACCATACTTGATGTCAGCGGCATGCTCACGAATCCTCTGATTAATCGAGCAACCAGTCTCACCAATGTAGGGAGTCCCACAAGAGCATGAGATAACGTAAACACCCTTCATATTCTTAGGGTCCACTAGGTCTTTTACAGATCTAAGGGAGCTTGGAATGGTAATTAAAGGCCTAAAGGTTGAAGCCACCTTATGCTTCCTTAGGATCCTCACAATCTTGTTAGTGGTCCCTTCGATAAAAGGAAGATGAACACCATAAAATCAATCCTTGGTATATTTCTTAGCACTAGGCTCTTTCTTAGCTCTGAGGAAAACCTTAGTACATTGGTGTCTACTATACCCATTATTAAAGAAGAAACTTAGGAGATGTGTTTCTCTTCATTGAGATGGTTGTCATCAGAAACTCTTAAAGCTCTAGTCTCTAAGGTGTTGAGAACAACAAGCTTTTGAGCTGGAAAATGATGAGAATTAGCATGAAGATATTGTTTCGTATGAGTTTTCTTACGAAATACTTGATGAGAAAAAGATCCATCACCATTCCTTAAGAGGAGAACGTCAAGGAAGGGCAGAATACCATTACATTCAAATTCCATGGTGAACTTTATCGAACTAGATTGATTATGAAGATGGAGGAAAATAGTTCCAACTCTTCTTTACCATGGGACCACATGAGACAAGTGCCATCCACAAACCTCTTCCACATCTTAGGCAGAATACGAGAAGAAGCTAAGGCCTTTGATTCAAAATCCTCCATGAATAGATTATCTACCATAGGAGAGAGGGGGGAACCCATGGTGACATCGCAAGTTTTCTCATAGAATTCCCCATCGAATGAAAAGAAAGTAGAAGTAAGACAAATACCAACTAAATAAGCCGTATCAGGATCTGTGATGCACTTGATGACTTCGAAGGCCTCGTTGATAGGGATATTAGTGTAGAGGGAGACCACATCGAAGCTCACAAGCTTGTCATCTGGATCAAGCTTGAAACTCTTTAACTCATTAACAAACGATGCAGAGTTGTTGACGAAGGATTCTGTATGGCCAACAAGGGGCTTAAGCTTCTAGGATAAATATTTAGCAAGAAGATAATTTGGTCCTCCTATTGTGTTGACAATGGGTCTCAGAGGAGCCCCTTCCTTATGAATCTTTGGCAGATCATAGATTTTGGTGGTAAGAGGGAAACTTTCAATAATATTATGACTGAACGAGCTAACTGAGCTACTAGCCTTTATAGCAAGAGCCACACTTTTGGAAATCTTCTTGAGGGGATCCTCGTTGAGTTTCTTGTAGCTCTCGCTATTATGGAGGTGGTCCAACATCTTCTGAAAATAATCATATTTATCAAGAATAACCACAACACCACCTTTGTCAACTTTGAGAACAACAATATTTTTATTATTGTTTAACAATTTGAGAGCATCAAACTCAGGTTTGCTGATGTTGTTCTTGAGGGGCTTTTCCTTTCTAAGGACAACCACACAGTCTTGATGAATGATATCTTTAGTGATGTCTGGTAAGTATCTAATAGCATATTCAATGTCACAAATGATATCATAAACCGAGATCTTTCTAGGAGCAAGAGAAAAATTTAAACCTTTCTCCAAAAGACTAAAGACAGGGGGGATCAAAAGAAAATCTAGAGAGATTGATAACCCTATTACTAGAAGAGGAAAGAAAATTAGAACAAACAATATTATCCAAACCTAGAGTCTTATTACCAATACTATTATTATTACAATTATCAGAATTGAAAACAAAGTCACTAACCTTCTAATAATTATTTTATTATTATATTATAATTATTATTATTATTATTTAACCCCCGTGAAATTATTATTATTATTATTATTATTACTACTATTGTTATTAATTATACTAACTACATAAACCAATTACTTATATATTATTAATATTATTATTCAATTGATTATTATTATTAATAGAACCACTTCCACTATTTTCAAAACCAACAGAAACCAAAGACGAATTAATGGACATCGAACTTGAGGGAATCCAACCCGGTAAATTTGCAGATTTATTATAGTCGAAACACGAGACCGTTCCATCTCTTCCCTCGATGACGAAAGGGTGAGAAGCACCATCAACCCAAGATTGGAGAGCGAATATTTGATTAGAATTAATTCTGCTTTTGGAAGGACCACGAAGGCAACTAGACTCATTAGGCTGCGAGATCAATTTCTCCAAGATCAGTCCAAGAAGTTCAGTAAGCTCTCAGAGAAATTGATCTCACAGCCTAATGAGTCTAGTTACTTTCATGGTCCTTCCAAAAGCATAATTAATTCTAATCAAATCTCCACTCTCTGATTTTGGGTTGACAGTGTTTCTCACCCTTCTGCCATCAAGGGTGAAGTTGGAACGATCTTGTGTTTCAGCTATAATAACTCTGCAAATTTACTGGGTCGGATTCCCTCAAGTTCGTTGCCCATTAATTCTTCTTTGGTTTCTGTTGGTTTTGAAAATAGTGGAAGTGGTTCTATTAATAATAATATTCAATTGAATAATAATAATAATAATAATAATGTTAATTGGTTTAATAATAATAATAATAATAATAGTGATTGTATTTTCACTTCAAATAGGAATAATAATATTAGGAATAGCAATAATACTTTATGTTTGGATAATAATAATAATAATATCACTGGGCTTAATAATAAGAATAATAATATTAATGAGGTTAGTGACTCTATTTTCGATTTTGATAATTATAATAATAATAGGATTGGTAATAAGACTCTAGGTTTGGATAATATTGTTTGTTCTAGTTTTCTTTCCTCTTCTAGTAATAAGGTTGTCAATCTCTCTAGCTTTTCTTTTGATCCCCCTGTCTTTAGTCTTTTGGAGAAAGGTTTAAATTTTTCTCTTGCTCCTAGAAAGATCTTGGTTGACGATATCATCTATGACATTGAATATGGTATTAGAGACTTACCAGACATCACTAAAGATATCATTCATCAAGACTATGCGATTGTCCTTTGAAAGGCAAAGGCCCCCAAGAGCAACATCAGTAAACCTGAGTTTGATGCTCTCAAATCATTAAACAATAATAAAATATTTTTGTTCTCAAAGCTGACAAATGTGGTTTTGTGGTTATTCTTGATAAATATGATTACCATCGGAAGATGTTGGACCACCTCCATAATAGCGAGAGCTATTGGAAACTCAACAAGGATCCCCTCAAGAAGATTTCCAAAAGTTTGGCTCTCGCTATAAAGGCTAGTAGCTTGGTCAGATCATTCAATCATAAGCTTATTGAAAGCTTCCCTCTTACCCCCAAAATCTCTGGTCTGCCAAAGATTCATAAGGAAGGGGCTCCTTTGATACCCATTGTCAACACGATAGGAGGGCCAACTTATCTTCTTGCTAAGTATTTATCCTAGAAGCTTAAGCCCCTTATTGGCCATACAGAATCCTTCGTCAAGGACTCTACATTGTTTGTTAATGAGTTACAGGGTTTCAAGCTTGATCCAGATGACAAGCTTGTGAGCTTTGATGTGGTCTCCCTCTACACTAATATCCCTATCAACGAGGCCATCGAAGTCATCAAGCTCATCACGAATCTTAATACAGCTTATTTAGTTGGTAATTGTCCTACTTCTACTTTCTTTTCATTTAATGGGGAATTCTATGGGCAAACTTGCAGTTTCACCATGGGTTCACCCCTCTCCCCTATGGTAGCTAAACTATTCATGGAGGATTTTGAATCAAAGGCCTTAGCTTCTTCGCGTCTTCTACCTAAGATGTGGAAGAGGTTTGTGGATGACACTTATGTCATCTAGTCCCATGGTAAAGAAGAGTTGAAACTATTTTTCCTCCATCTTAACAATTAATCTAGTTCCATATAGTTCACCATGGAATTTGAATGTAATGGTACTCTTCCCTTCCTTGACGTTCTCCTCTCAAGGAATGATTATGGCTCTTTTTCTCATTAGGTATTTCATAAGAAAACTCATACGGAACAATATCTTCATGCTAATTCTAATCATTTTCCAGCTCAAAATCTTGGTGTTCTCGACACCTTAGTGACTAGAGCTTTAAGAGTTTCTGATGACAACCATCTCAATGAAGAGAAAGAACATTTGCTAAGTGTTTTTTTTAATAATGGGTATAGTAGACACCAATGTACAAACGCTTTCCTTAGAGCTGAAAAAGTTCCTAGTGCTAAGAAATATACCAAGGATCGATTTTCTGGTGTTCATCTTCTTTTTATCTAAGGGACCACTGACAAGATTGGGAGGATCCTAAAGAAGCATAAGGTGGATTCAACCTTTAGGCCTTTAATTACCATCTAGAGCTTCCTTAGATCTATAAAATACCCAGTGGACCCCAAGAATATGAAGGGTGTTTATATTATCCCATGTTGTTGTGTGACTCCCTACATTGGTGAGACTGGTCACTTGATTAATCAAAGGATTTGTGAGAATTCCGCTAACATCAAGCATGGCAGGACTCGCTCCTCTGCTTTGGTAGAGCATGCAGATAAATTCAAGCGTCACATCTGCATTAAGGAGTAGGGTTAGTCATTTCCATCATCGTAAATTGAGGGAAGCCCTAGAAATTGGAAAAAGACCCAATAATTTGAATAGAGATTATGGTTGGACTATTAGTAGAAGTTGTGTCCCTGTCCTATCTTCCTAGTTTTTTAGGCTTCTTTTTGGGATTTATTTTGTTTGTTAGCTTATCTATGTAGGTATTGGCATCCTTTTTATAGTATTTGTTATTGATTTATTCTTCATTAGAGTTTATTTTCTTGATCCTTCTTGTTTTTATGTATTTTATCATCCTATTCATTCTTAACTCCTTTTAATATTTTTGTTATTTGTTTAATGGGCCTGAGCCTTGTATTTAGTTATTACTTTTCTTGTATGATGATATATATAATATATCTTTTGACTTGATGTATATTTTTGTTTTATTTTATTTATTTTCCATTAATTATTTTTTATTTAGTTTATTTTATTTCATTAATTATTTTATATATTAAATTATCTTATCTCAATTAGGATCTTGACTCATTTTTATAATTTTTAGTGCCTCCCTTGTTAAGAGGTTTGAATTTTTTTTTTAATTAATTTAAATATTATATTTCAAAAACTAGTCGTTTAATATAGTCGTTACTTAATAATATTTGTTTTTAATATATTAATAAATTAATGTCATAATTTACATATTAGTGTTCAAATATAATCGTTACTTGAAATTATGTCTCTACATTGCTCTCTATTTAAGCCTTTGCCATGGTCTGCCTCTTCATCTGGTCTTGATGATGAACCACACTTGTTGGTTTGAAACGTGTCGGCCAAAAATTTCTCTTATGTGATTTCTACCAAAAGAATTTGCTTAATTCATTATGGATCACAAAAGCTTGAATACTAAAATTTATGAAAGACAATCATGCGTATACGTGGGTTTTTATCTAGACAGTCATGTATGCTTCTCAATAATAAAAAAGAAGTGGCACAGATTTAGGGAGAGCTTCTCATATGCTTCCATCCGTTTATTATTGGCATGCTGATTTTGGCAATGATCTGTTACAGTTTGTTGATGATACCCATATGCTGCTTAGGAATGATTTTGGTTCATGATGAGTTGTTGCACAATATTATATTGTTGCTTAATAGTTCTTCGATGCATTTGTTGATTGATGAGATGGATATGATCTAGATTGTTGATGAAAAGTTGGAACAAGCTCAAAGGGAGCATTTGTTCTGCTTCTAGCAATTCATTGTTGGCATTATGGTTTCTTGAGCACTCCTCGTTGCCTGATGGTGTTTATGATGAGTTCATGGTTATTACTGCTATTATCAATCTTATTTCATTTTTTCACTACTATAAATGATGCATGAATTGCATGTACTGAAGTTATCCTTTAGTTTCACTTGGTGAAGTTGTTAATGGTATGTTAATCCTACTTGATATACTTGATGAGGAGGATGCGTATGGTATGTTCGTTATAGATGTTGATTAACTACTTGTGATACTAGAGGTTTTCTTGTTTTTTATTGATGCATGGAGATAATATCGTGTTGTATATGCTACATATGGTGTTATGGTACAAGAGATTGATATCTATTTACTACCTGAGGATTGTGGTTGTTCCTATATATGGAGAGGGTATGCTTACCTTGATGACATAAGATAAATGGGATGACTTCTAGATGATAAGGATGTTCATGCTTCTATATTGTTTCCATAAGATGATTATGTTGCAGATTCCTATATGTTCATGACTATCATGGTCTTCCTACCTCATTGTTGAGGTTCTTGTTTTTTGTTGTAAGTGTCATATATGTCTCTTGATGTAAAGGTCATGCAAAGACCCATTATGTAAATCATTGTAAACTTCAGGATAAATTCATGTCATGTATGTCATCCCATTATTTTGGGACATTGATGTAAAATTTGGATCCAATATGGAAAGCCAATATGTTGGGTGTTTGATGTAATCATGGGAGCCTAGAGCCATTGGTGATAAGAAAGTTCATCCTCGTTTGAGTCATAAATCCTAGTACTTTTATTTCATATCTTTATAATGTCCTACATATGCTCAAGGGGAGCATGGGTAGTATGCAAATTTCATGATTCATATTTAGTAGATCAAACCTGTAGCAATCAACACTACAAGTGAAGTACTTCATACAACCTAATTTAGTCCTTTTCCCTTGATGTCAAAGGGGGAGAGAAGCTTAGTGTTTGGAGAGAAGACTTGGTGTTTGCAAGTGGTGTACAAAAACCAAAGCAGTTTCCATCAAGTCCAAAGGGGGAGATTGTTGGCATTATGGCTAATGTGTTGTCCTTGATACAAACCTACTTGCCTATAATATGATGGTTATGGACCTAATGCAAGTATTGGGAATATTGGTACAATATGTTATAGAGAATACAGACAGAAAAATGGAAGTTCAGTGAAAAATGCATGAAAAATGTGAAGTTTGAGAAATTATACGCAGTTCCTATGAAGAAGACTCACATACATGCGCGGGTATTATAAGTAAAAGTCACATACATAATCTGAACCATGGAAATATGGATACCAAGAGTCATTACCATGGTACTTTCCCATATTAAATGGGGTAGCAACATCTATTTGATCCCATCAACAAATACCATCAACTTTACCAAAGGATTTACCTAAGGTAGTGGCTAAGGAAAACGCTATATAAGGAGATGGATATGAAGGTGTTGTGTGTGCAAGTGAATATTTATTCATGTGTGATCTTATCTAAACAAGTGTGCACCAAGGAGCAAGGGGATGACTAAGATATGGAGGATCTACAAGTATATTAAGTATTAAGGGTTAAAACATGACTAATCTGTTTTTTATTTGAATATAGAATGATGAAAAATTTGTTTGACTGTGTTTGAAACGATCTACTATTTAATAGTGAAATTGGTAGAAAGTATTATTTTGATTTGCAGTGAAGCTCTAATTCTGTAGTTCAAGATATGTACGTTGGTATTCTTTAGTAAGGTTGCATACATACATTGATCTAGTTCTGCACAATCGCGTATAAATTATGTGATATTGTATTCAATATGTTGGTATATATAAGTGGGTGTTATGCATAGTAATCACATAGACACACATATTTATTTTATGGAGGTCACATATATGTACTAGGATTTTTAATTATTGCTTGATGATGACAATTGATGATAACTATTATATTTTCTACTATATGTCAGTGATGCCTTGATATGCATGGTTTGTATCTAGCAGTGTTGACTAGGTTGATTTGATTTTGGATTAGAATATTTGTTAGTGATGATGCTACAGGATGTTGATATATGATTAAGTTGCAACTGTGACTTAGTATGGCAGTAACTTAGAGAATAATGCACTAACTCCGTTTTAATGTTATGTAATTTGATATCTATACGTAGGTTGCATTTAGAGGAAGCATGTATATACATGGTTATACTTCTAAACATACACATATATATTTTGAAATTAATATCTTATCAGATTTTGCAATGTTTCTTGATGATGACAAGTTGTGTTCTATTTGTTATTGTCTGCCAATTATACCTACATGTATCTCGCAGTGTTAATTGGATTGGTTGTGCATCAATTTGATCAGGTTGGAATGGTTGGTTGAGGCTCAATTCGGTGATTAGTTTGCTTTAGTATTTAGTGGTTTGAGGCTTTAGTGACTCAGTTGGTTTATAGTGCTTCAGTCATTCATATTTTGAGATTCAATATTTCAAGCTTGACATATTGGTTTGGGCTTATTGTTGATGTGGGTTTAGTGTGGAAATATGATGAAAGTGGCCTACAGGTTATTTGACGATTGTTTAATAGGTGGATTTAGTGTGAAACATTCTGAAATGAGATCCACAAGTAGTTGAGGGTTGCATCCTTCAGTGAGCGGGTAGGATCTCCCTTCTAGTAGAAACCGACAAACAATATTTGTGGGTTGCTGCTTCCTTCCAGTGGGTGGTGGAGAATGATTGGGGGTTGTAGCCTCCTGCAGGTAGATGCCTATGTGCTGGTAAGAGTTTGCACCAGTACTAAATGTATTGACGATTTTCTTTATATAATAATAAAGAAGATAGAGACATTGGAAACGATGGTTTTCTCCCATATTGGGTTTCCACCTAAAATCCTAGTGTTCTATGTTGTTTTCTTATGTGTTGTGACTTATTTGTTCTTTACTACATACTGGATGATTAATGAATGCAACTGGATATTCTTTGTTTACATTCACTAAGGTCGTGTACACACACAAGTTGCATGAACAACAACAACATACAAAATTCTAAATGTGAAATTGAAAGTTTAAAGTGAATTAAAAATATTGATTCACCCCCTTCCCCCTCTGAGTATTTTCCCTAACATGAATATTATATGTTAATGAATGATTGCTATATGTTTCTTTATGTAAAAAAACCACATATGTTTCTTTATCAAATTTTGTTTTTGCTAGTGTGTATGCATGAATCTTAATGTGTTCTTATCAACTTTTTTTTATAGTAGATAGATTTGGTATTGGATAATGGAGAGTGATGTGAGGGGAGGGTCCATAAGAGCTTTCACCTTCACGTGGTTGGCCCTATTCTGTAGAAAATGTTTTAGGATTTGGATAGCCTTGGAGCAAACCTCCCTCATTCCAATAGACGAACAACCATGTCAATGTTGACTTCTCTGCTGCTGCATCAAATCGATGAATTTTTTATCCAAGATTAGACTAATCTAATAAATTATTCTTGAAACCAAGAGGAGCTCATTCAAATATTCATGTTTCTCAATATTCTCTAGTTTTTATTTAGTCATAAAAATGTTTCTTAATTTATTTTATTATTTCGATAACTCTTTATCTACCTTTAACATACTTTATATACATTATAGGTATTCTTATTCCATAAAATTGTCGTCCACAAATGTGACATGGTTGGAAAGAAAGTGGATGAATTTTTCCTCTTGAGTAGCCATTCCTTGTCAGGTGTGCACTCTACCTTTTTCATTTCAATTATGATCTTCCTTTGTTGTCAGTTATTTTCTAGTCAGTTATCAATTATTTGTCAGTTATTATAGTCTTGAAGTCCCAAGAGAAGGAGCTCAAAATTTTTCTTGCAAATTGTTTGTATTGTCAAATCTTTCATTGTGTTAGCATTATTCATGATTGTCCAAGTATGGAAATGTGAACATCTGGAAGATATTTAAAAACCTTTTGTACTACATCCCATTGACAACAGTAATGGTGAGTAGACTTTTGAATGTTTTGACAGACGTGGAATCCAACCAACTGATTTTGTTCAACATATTGTATTTTTTATGCTTATGCTACCAACGACAGTTCTTTCTTTCAAACATTCTATTATTTTATTTTATTTTGGTAGACTGACATCCATGGGGGGATTTGAAAAATTATATATCGTTGATAAGTCCTTGTATCTCCATCTCTTCTACTCTATGGTATGAATCCATTGTAGGTGTATAAGTGTTATTAACAAGCATCAAAACCAAAATTGTCTTATATAAGACTTCAAACTTCTAGTTCCTCCAATATACAAGTCTTCTATAGGACTAAAAATTCCTCTGGCTAAGCAACAGTCTTCCATGCCATCCTTTTTTTTCCAAACCCTAGATAGACCTTTCAATCCCACTGACACAAAAGAGACAAAGAGCACATAGACAAGAAACTAATAAAAACTATAAATTAGAGAGGAAAAACACAAAATACTTATATTTTGCAAATAATCATCCCTTTCTTAATACATGGACTATATGCATCCACTTTGTCAACTTTGTCCTGCAATATTATAATACATCCTCATTCACATCATCATGCATTGGTTAGGGTTTTGATTGCTTTATAGTAGAAGCAATCAATCCTATGGTAGAAAACCTATATCCTTCTAATTTGACCCTTGGCTAGAGTTCACATATCAACACACTCATACTTTGCAAGGGTTTCACAATGTGCTTTGACCTTCCAATGGGACTAGGTTCTCAAACCTTTCTCAATAATATTCATATTTTCTTGATCACGGTCGAATCCAGCACACCCTTTTCATCAAAAATTTTCAAGAGCTAACCTGCTTCATGTATATCAACACAAGTTATCATATCTTCCTCTAATGCTTTAGAGATCATCTTTTTGTTTACCATATCCAATTCTCAAGTAGAAACAGTTAGTCACAACCATCAAACAATATCTAGAATAATCAATCAGTTGAACATAACATGATGGATCAACTCTTTCATGTCATTCTTTTCCTTCCAAACCCTAGGTAGGCCTTGCAATACCCTTTGACATGAAATAGACAAGAGAACATAGAGAATAAGCTAACCAAAACCATCAATCAAGGAGGAAAGACACAATACGTATCTCTCGAACATAATCAACCCCTTCTTGATCCATGGACTCCATGCGTCCACTTTGTATGCTTCATCCTGCAATCTTGTAAGACACCCTCATTCATAACATTCTGAATAGGTTAAGGTTTTTGTTTAGCGGAAGCAATCAATCCTAGGGTATAAACCTTAGATCCTTTTAGGTCAACCCTTAACTAGATCACACATTCAAATAATCAAGACATTGTCTTTCATCTTCCACTCAACACACTAGGGTTCTAGATTCTTAATCAATAAGAGCTCGTAATATTTACAAGATATTCATATATTATCTCAGATGATACACCATGGGACTTGTCATAGAATTACTTGTTGAATTCTTTTATAAGACTTGCCATGGACTAATCTTGCAAATGGATTTTGGAGGGAAGAATTCTTTCTAAGATCTCAAAAGAATTTCCCATTTCCATCACATAGAATAGGTCTTAAGCAGTTCACATTACTTCATAAGATATGGCCTTAGGCCTCTGCAACATATCTCAAAAGCACAATAGTCTATAGTAGTCTTCATACAGAATTCAGATTTCCATGTTTAGGTTATATAGATCCCATATCATATAGAATGTGTCTTAGACTTGCGAAATACATAACTCAGATTATACTTGATATCACTGACTTTTGTTCTCTTAAAGTTTCGTACACATTACATACTTCTAGAGCATGAAAAAATTTGATATTACCATAGAGATCAGCTTCACAACATCGGCCCTCAAGAGAGTGTTACAACAGATACATGAGGCTTAAAATTTAGACTTCTATCAATTGGTCTTCATCATCTTCCTTCGTTCTAGAACAAATATGAGTAAGTTTCAGATTTGTGCCCTTTTTAGGAGTGAAAGAATGACTATTTATAGTCACCATCACAAGCGAATGGGTGCCTCCAAAACTGATCTTACTTCACATGAGGGTCGACTTGGAATTATGTTAGATTCTAAACAAAAATTATGTTTTCTTTCTTTTTGACCAAGCCATGAATAGCTTAAGAAAAATATTTCTTATGACAAATTATATATAAATTTTTCTTTTTGTCACACAATATAAATTGTATTTTACAAAGGCAATTTATTCATTATGAATACTTACCATATCTACATTCTCCAACATGACTCACTCTATTTATTAAATGAAGATGAAATTTTATTCACTATTGAAAATTCTCCAATTATGGGATTTGAGTTAGAATCATTTGAGACTAACAAGGATTTTTAATACTCCCAATAGCTTGAAGGCATTTTGTTGGGTCCCTATAATACTAGTGATTACCCCATTACTATTGTAATTGTACCCCTTATTAATATTGTTGTGGCCCCTATTATCCCCATATTGTTATTACTGTGCCCCATAGAATCCCTCTATTGTTATTTTTGTGGCTTTATATTATTATTGTTAGGTCGATTGGGTTATATTCTGACTCCTTAGACTCCTATATATAGAAAGGAGGTTTTATCATTTGTATAATTGAAGAATTGTTCATTTATGTAATATAAAGGAGATTGCCCCCTCGAAGAGGCTGAATTTTAAGGCATTGATCTATCTTTTCTATCTTTTTCTTGAGCTGGTTGCATAACATTTGGTATCAAAGCTTTGGATTCTAGGGTTTCGCTGCTCCAAAGAGGTCATCATGGAATTTTTGCTATAACTTTTTTTTGCGACGTTTCAGAAGCTAAAAAAAATCCCCATTTGAGAAAACATCACACTGAAGCTCGGGTCTGAATTTCAAAGATTTTTGCGCTACATTTGTGGAGATATGATATGAGGAACTTGGTCTTTTTGCAGACTCATGAATTACATTCCAAACAGGTGACCTGGGGAAAATCGTCATAACTTTCTCTCTGAGCATCGGATTGAAATTTCATAAGAAGGTATAGAAAGAGGATGGACTGTAGTTCTTCTTGTATATTTTTTCAGAGCCAAAGGTCGAAATAGTGACTCGTGGCACATCGTACAAGTTCGCTCTACTGAACTAGTCTATAATCAAGTCACTGTGGGAGATTTCGCATAACTCTTCCTTGGAGAATCCAATTTGGATCAGACTAGTGGCATTGGAAAGAGCACACAGAGGGATATTGCAAGTCACAATTTAAAAACTAGATGATTTGAATGTATATAGATACATCCGAGGCAATATCGAGCTCCTACAAAGTGAAAAAAGGTGTGTAGATTCTTTTAAATTTTTGCTTAAGATTGGTTTGAAATTTATTTTGAAGGAACTGAAAGGGCATAGCAAAGCATTATTATCGGTAACTGATGCCCCGAGGAAAGAAAATGCAAACACCTAGTAAGGAACCTGAAAGCTCTAGCATGACTCATGAAGAAGAGGAAGAAATGCAACAACTGTGTCTTGCACAAAAAGGAACAGAATCAAAGATGGATGGTTTAAAGAAAGATGTAGAAGCTAAGATGGATGGTTTAAAGAAAGGCATAGAAGCTAAGATGGATTGTTTAAAGAAAGAAGTAAAAGCTAAGATGATTGACGTGGAAGCTAAGATGGATGATTTGAAGATAGATTTGAAGACAAACATTGAAGATTTGAAGACAAGCATGGAAGATTTGAAGACAGATTTAACAAAGTTTCTACAAGAAATGTTTACTAATGGTGAAAGGGTAGTAAAGGAAACTCATGATGAGAACAAAAGAAATGTTAATCATGATTTCATAGACTTTAATGTTCGATCGAAAACCCACCATATTCCAAAAATCAATATGAATAAATTTGATGGCAAGGATCCCGCAACATGGATATTACAGATGGAGCAATTTTTCGAACTCAATAATGTGCAAAACACAAAAGGTATGTATTTCAACTTTATATTTGGAACCAAATCAGTATATATGGTATCAATGGCTTTGCTCTCGTAAACAAATTATCACTTGGGCAATTATTATGGAAGAATTGACAGCACATTGAGGATAGAAAAAGAAACACTTTTTTTAGCCAATTGATAAGTCTCAAACAAAAAGGTTCAATAATGGAGCACATTGAGGACTTCCAAAAATTGAACATAAAGGTAAAAAATATTCCAAAGGAGCATAGGATTGATGTGTTCATAGGGACTTTAAAGGATAATATCAAACACGATGCTCACCTTTGGGAACCTGATTCATTAGAGAAGGCATTCAAGTTAGCAAGAAAAGTGGAAAGCAAAATTATGGCAACCAGGAAGCATACCACTCACAACTATAAATATGAAAGCGTTGTTGCCCCTAGTCTTCCACAACTTATAAGGTTGATACCACAAAAATTGGAAGAAAAAAGAGCAAAAGGGCTTTGTTACAGTTGTGATAACAAATATACTAAAGGTCATAAGTGTGTTGAGAAGAAATTATTCTACATAGATTGTGAAGAGGAATAAGAAAATGAGTAAGAAAGTTCAAAAGAAGAAGATATACTCCAAGAACAAAGCCTAGATAAAGAAGAAATGAATCTGACCATATCTTGTAATGCATTGGCTGGAATTACCACTCCTCAAACCATCAAGATAGAAGGACAAAT
>APFE031558341.1:459095-472162 GCA_000404065.3 Pinus taeda
TTGGAGCACTTCAGGATGAGCTACGGATGTGGTACATGCAGATCCCAGAAGGAAATGCGTGGTTACCTATGGGATGACTAATATTTGCATGCAGGACTTCAGTTAGACTCAAGTGAGTTGAGTTTAGTGGACTGGAGGTGCAGTTGATGGAGTTGTGTTCAGTTTAGCTTTGTTAAACTGGTTGTATTTAGTCTAACTGGAAAATAGACTAGAGATGAGGTGGGTGAATTAGTTATTAATTAATTCACAAGTTATTAACTCATAATGCAACTATAGAATACATCAGTTAACTCAGTTGCATGTCAGTGCATGTTCAGTTCAGCAGGGACAGGTGTTAGAGGATCAGATTAATATCAGTTGTGACTATAGTTGTGCATGAGGATTTGCACAATCAATGGGATTGAGTTATGCCAATGAGAATTGGACAATACCAAGTGATTATAGCCTCTGCTCATGTGATTCCCAGTGTGAGTGATTCTTTTGAGGTAAATACAAGTTTGGTTCAACCATTCTCATCAATTCTTGTGCAGGTATTGAGCAGTGGAGGCAGGCAAGCAATGGAATAGATTTGGAGATCAGATCTGAGTTGTATTGTGTGTAACAAGTGGAGATAGTGTTGGATACTTGTGAGAAGTATTGAATATTGTAATGCTACATGTTCCCAATCATTAATATACAGATAGTGTGGGGTTTTCAGCTGTAAGCTTTCCCCAGGTTACATACTGTGTTAATGTGTGCATGCTCGTGATGTTTTATTGTTATTGATGCTGCTATATTGATGATCAACGTAGAGGAGCTTATGTATTGTGTATGTATTCTGCAATAGTACATGATCAGGATAATCTCCATTGAATATGTGTTTATTATTCAAAATTTCTACAAGGTTCAGTGCTTCTCTCATCCTTTGAGGAGAATGGTACTCTCTGATTTTCAAACTATATGGAAACATGTTCCATCTCCTTTGGAAAGCTTGCATGTTGTCATCCCCTAACAGTCTGAACATATCCTCAAAATGTGTAATTGCTTGCTCTTGGGTAGCAAGATACCTGGGTGCAAGTTGAGGATCATTTGCAATTAAATTGTGTGCTAATGACAGCCATTGGATTGGACTGCTCAACTCTAAATCCCCCCATCTTTGTATTATGGTCCCATACATTCATATCTATCAAAGCCATGTTATGCAAGTAGAACTCAGACATTTTAGCCATATCCTCTAATGTACTTTGGTTACAGAGATCAATGAACTATCTATAATCTTGGAATGGCATAATGCCTCTCTGTGCTAGGGTCTTGATTTGGAACTGTAGCCATTGTTCCTTAAGGTATAATTCATAGGACTTAGTTGGAATCCTGCAATGGATTGCTTCCAAAGATAGACTGGCCATGGATGCCAATTGATTCTCTCTTTCTTGCAATTTTCCTTTCAACCATGAACTTTCTGTCTCCAATTGAGCCTTCATTATGGCCTCTCTGTCCCTCAAGATACTTAGTTTTTTTCCCATCTCTTTGATCTTTTCCTCCATGTGACCAATGTCCTCCACTCCCTTGGACTTCGAAATCTGCATCCATCTATGTATTCTGGCTCTTTCTTTCTCAAGCTCAAAGAATAATGGAATGGAAAAATTTTATGGAATGACCATGTCCCCCCTCAATAAATTTGTAGTAGGAGTCAAGGTTAGGTTGAGGACTACGTTCCCTTAGCTTTGGGTCCTCTCTTTGTTTCTGGCTACATACTTCCTTCCTCATCCAATTTTTGAGTTTACTGTAGGTTTATCAGAGTTTCCCGTAGGATATCCTCTGCTCCTTATAGGTCCTATTGTGTATCCTGTAGGATGTATTTTCCTTTGGATGAGGTGCATCTGGTTACAGGCCTTCTCACATAGGTGATAAGAAACTTAGGGGAGGTTTGTGCTGAGGATCCTTCTTCTTGAGTTTTTATAAGAGGAGCCATCTTCTCTTGTTGTTTAGGGGAGTCCTCAATAACAATGGGAACCTTGGTTGGAGTTTGAGGTTTTCCCTGCCTTATCCTTGTGCTTTTTCTTGCTCTGAAGTATAAGGGGGTTTGCCTCTATGTTTTGAATTTTTTTTATAGGGGTGCTAAGGGAAGTGAGGCCAACTGCAACCTCTTTCTCAGTGGGTTCAAGAGACACCCTAGGTGACTCCTCCTTGCCTTTTTCTTCTTCTTTTCCATTTCCCTTTTCACCTCTATCTTTCCCCTCTTCTTCTCCCTCTAGATCCTCATCTTGTTTATCAGTGTCCTCCTTGACATCTTCCTTTGTTTCTTCATCCCCTTCTTTCTCTTTCTCTTCCTCTTCATCCTCATCTATCTCCTCTTCATCCTTCTCTGCTTCTTCTCCATCTGTTTAGATATCTTCTTCATTCTTTACACTGACAGTAAGGCTAATATCATATGTGAGGGCTTTGATATCCTCATCTATCTACATGTCTCTGAAAATTACCCATTGGATACGAATTCTCAGGTTTTGGATGTCATCTTCTATGATGATTCTAATTAACCCATGTTGGGCTAACTGTTGGTAGTTTCCTTCCTGCACCTTTATGCTTGTATCTATCAGTGATTGCAGAAGGAAGTATGGTATGTTGAGCTTGTGGTTAGGAGGTGTTTCTGCTCCAAACCTCAATTCTTCAATGAGCCTAAAGTGATAACCATAAACCACACTATACCTACCTTCACATGATATGTATTTTATAAGGTGGTAGCTTACCTCATTCCAGGGTTATGGTATGCTTGTTCTCCTTACTCCATTCTTCTCTTCAATTGGCTCCTCTCCCTCTAAGAATAATTTATTTTTGGCAGTTTGGCTATCCCCCTTGTCTTCCTTTCTCCAAGGCACTCCTAGGGGAAGTGTGGTAATTCTTCTTATGAGTTTATGGGTGAGCTCTATGGAGAGGCCTCTAACCACAACAGTGGCATGGGTTCTTGTCAGTGGAATGAGGGAGAGAGAAAAATCTCGGAACACTTCATCATCATACCCCCTTAATTTCTCAAAATACCCCATCTAATTATGCCTTGTGAAGATTTCTAGCACAGGAAGGTGTTGGTGAATCCTCACAGTGTTGATGGGTTCCCTTCTATTAAACCCCCTGTCATTTTGTCTGGTGAATTTTGAGGAGCAAAGATATATGATACAAATTTTAATGAAGGAGGAAATGGGACTAAAATACTTGTGGAACTATTCCCTTACACAACTATCAAATTCAATCAACCTAGGAGATTTTTCTATTCTTTTCACTTGGAAAAATGGAAGGACATGTAGAGCCTACCTCCTCATGGTGTTTGTAGTAGCCATCCCCTATGTTTCCTTCTTTGACACTGCTCTCTGCCAATCCTATAGACTGCCTGACTGTATCCTGTAGGATTCATGTGTGATCTTGTAGGATTCCCTATGTGATCCTGTAGGAAATCCTGCACTGGAGAAAGATGAAATTTTTCTCTTATGTAGGTTGCTTGGGTACGAGCATGACTTTTCTAGAGTGAGGCTTGAGAAGATGAATGCATGAGTGCATGGGTATCAACATTTATTTCCTCTTGTGGTCAAGTTGAGTGAGGTGGTGTGCTGGCAGCCGATGTACGATTTTCTATTTTTGGATTGTTGGTCCCCACTACCACAACATCATTTCCCTCTCCTCGTAATCAATTCTTGCTTTGGGCATCCATAGTCTGAACTGCTCCTAATCTCATTCTCATTTTCTTTGACTTGACTACTACCATGTGTGTGGGGGACTAACTATTTTGCCCTTGCTGACAGAATGAAGGTATCCAAGTTAACTGGCCACCTTTCTCTTATAAACCAACTCGTCCACAATCTTTACATCTTTTGATTACATTATGCAAATGAGAGAGTGAATTGAGATACTTACCTGCAGTGATAATACCTTGTTGTAGTTTGTTGAGGACATGAGGTGCTTGTTGTGTTTTGGTTGCATGTTATTTCTCCCTCCTTTTTTTATATATATTTCCCTTTTGATGATTGCCTTGATATGTAGGTACCTGGTGTTGAAGATGATTGTGTTGTTGTTGCTCTGGAGCTTCTTATACCCTTGGATCTCCATGTTGGAAGCTCGCTGCAACTCATGATTTTTATTCTGAGGGATAGGCTACTACAGGCCTTCCTACAGGATGTCCTATAGTTGCTTCTCCCTCAGAATTTTTAATCATTTCCACTGCTAGGACTTGAGGATGATGACATGGATAGAGAAGACGTATAGGAGTGTGAATAATGAGAAATACATTTAGGTGTTTCCCCTCTCTACTCTCTGTTTCATCTTTTCTTTATGTTTTCTCTTGAAGACTATGAATTTTATGAAAACTAGTTTTTTTTAATGATGGATAGCAAGGGTGATCATGGTGGGGAGAGGTATGGTAATGTAATTATGATGTAGGTTTTCTTTATTTTTTGAGATGGGTAGGTCATTTCATTGCCCTAAGGTTACTCACTTTAGGATTCCGAAGCCACTGTAATTCCTACAAGATCATCCTATAGGTTTTCAAGGGATCCTGTAGGTTTATAGGGAATCTTGTAGAAAACGTAGTACCCTTGCAAACTAAGGCAAATGAGTGAAAAAAATGAAAGGAATGGTGTAATGATGAAGGATAACGAATGGAGAAATAAAAATATGAGTGGAATATGTCCCTTTTTTATTCTCCTTTTCTCTCTAATCGTCCTCCTGCTAACCTGCAAACCATTATTCATGATTTTTCTTTTCTCTTTTATTATTATTATTATTACTATTATTATTATTTTGAAAACAACTAGCCTACCTCCAAGAGGCTTTCATTCTAGTTGCTTGCCCTGGGCGCCTCAAGAGAGGTTTTCATCCAGAGATCTTTTTATTTCTCTTTTTTTTTTTTCTTTTGACACCATTGGGCCGCCCCAAGAGGTTTTCAACCCAATAGTGGGACTCAGGTGCCTCATGGAGGTTTTTACCTAAGTCCTTATTTTTGTTTTTTCTTTTCTCAATGACTTGATGAGGCAGGAGCTAAGACTTGCTCCACCACCATCACTATTTTATTGATACCATCAATGAACTCTTGCTTTGACAATGGAATTTTGTAAACTTTCGTTTTGTGCCCATTAACAAGTAAAGGAATGGCCCCTACATCTATGGTTCTGATCTGCACTAAACCATTATCACGACATATCTCTATAACAAAAGGCCCTAACCATCTTGTCCTTAACTTGCCCTTAAATTCTTTATATCTAGAATCAGATAACAAGGCCCAACCACCTTCTTGAAATTGCTTATCCTTGATGATGTTATCATGCCAGAACTTCCTCTGAATTTGAGTTGCCTTTGTGCGTAGGAGGGCCTACATTCTGAAGTCATATAAACCATTCAACTGGAGCAATCTATCCTTTTGTGCACTGTGGAGATCTATATCAAGTTGGGTTTCCATCCTCAATGTATTATACTTAAATTCAATGGACTATAAGGACTTTTTCCCATAGACCAGCTCATAAGGTGTGAATCTAGTGGTGGTCTTCCAAGTGGTATTATAGGCCCAGGTGGCCTTAACTAGTTTATCTGCCCAATATTTCCTATTGCTACTAACAACTTTGATTGGGATGCCCTCCAGCGCTATGTTGGTCACCTCCACTTGCCCATTATCTTACGGGTGATAGGGAATGGAGGTTCTATGCTTGATATTATGTTGTCTTAACAAGTCTTCAATCATGTTCGAGGTAAATTACTTGCCTTGATCAGTGACCAGCTCTATAGGGTACCCAAAACTATAAAATTCATTCTCCCTTAAGAACTCAGCCACGTTCTCCTCTATTGTTTCCTTAATTTCCTTGGTTTCAACCCACTTAGTCACATAGTCAATGCACACAATGATACACTACTTTTTCTTGGAAGGAGAGTCAATAGGTCCAATGAAGTCCATGCCCCACTTGTCAAATGGCTCAAAAGTCACTCGAGGTTATAGAGGAATTTCATCTCTTGGAATAGGCTTTACCATCCTTTGGCACCAATCACACTGACTAGTATATATTTTCACATCCTGATGAAGAGTGGGCCAATATACCCAACTTGTAACACTTTCAATGATGTCCTCTTTGTTGCAAAGTGACCTCCACAAGGCCCATCATGACAGGTCAAAAGGATGTCAAATACTTGCTCCTCCCTAACACACCTTCTCAGAATTTTATCCGGGCCTAGTTTGAAGAGGTTGCCCCCAATCTAGGTGAAGGGGGTGCTCTTCCTCGCAATCTTGCTTTTCTCTTTGGAGGAAAAATCCAGTGGGAACTTTGCAGATACGAAATAGTTTGCTATGTCAGCAAACCATGGAGAGAGAACTGAAATGGCGAATAAGTGCTCATCCGGTAGCTGATCATCAACCATTCCCTCCTCACCTGCAAGCAAAGTTAATCTGGAAAAAAAAAAAAAAAACTGCAACAACATTTTCCTTACCAGGCCTATCAACAATAGTTAGATCAAATTGTTGTAGTAAAAGTAACCATCTAATTATCTAGACATTCACATCAGGTTTATTCATTAAATATTTGATTGCAACATGGTCAGTATGTACAAATGTTTGATAGCCTGTAATATAATGCCTAAATTTTTTCGATGAATGTGCAACCGTTAGGAGCTCCTTTTTAGTCACTATGTAGTTTAGTTCAGCCTTTGATAGATTCTTACTAATAAAGTAAATGGCATAAGGAAATTTTTCATCTATCTGGCCTAGGGCTTCTCCTATGGCTTTGTGTGAGGCATCAACATGAATATGAAAAGGAAGGGCCCAATTTGGGCCTCGGAGAATTAGTGCAGTGCTTAACTTGTCCTTTAGGGTGTCCAGGGCCTCTTAACAACTTTTTGACCATACAAACTCAGAGTCTTTGGCCAAAAACCCAAATAAAGGAGAATCCAACATGCTGAAGTCTTTTATAAGCCTTCGGTAGTATCCAACTAACCGTAGGAAACTTCTAACATCTCTTTGCTTTTGTGGAGGTGGGACCCTTTGGATGATAGCTATTTTGTTTAGGTCCACCTGCAGTCCTTGCTGAGATATTGAATGACCTAGCACGGTCCCTGCAGTCATCAAGAATTCACATTTTGCGGGACTGAGAGACAGGTTCATTTCAATGCATTTGTGCAACACTTTACTTAAGTTGGACAGAGCCTCCTGGAAATCACCTCCATAAGGTGTAAAATCATCCATATAAACTTCTACCATGTCATGGACTAACTTGGCAAAGATACTCAAGACTGCTCTCTGAAAAGTGGCAGGAGCATTGCATAGGCCAAAAGGAAGGACCCTATATGCGAAGGTACCCCAAGGAAAAGTGAAGGTGGTTTTATCCTAGTCTTCCAGGCTGATCTAGATTTGATTGTACCCACTGAATCCATCTAGGAAAGAGAAAAACTTTTTCCCTACCAGGCCATCTAGCACTTGGTCACTGAAAGTAGAGGGAAATGTTCCTTCCTTGTGGCTTTATTTAAATCCCTGTAATCAACACAAATCCTCCACTTACCATTTTTCTTTGGAACCAACACCAAAGGAGAGACCCGCTCACTATGTGAGATAGGGTAAATGAATCCTACATCTAGCAGATTTTGCAATTCTTCTTTGACTATATATTTAAGAGTTGGGTTCATCCTCCTTTGAGGTTACTAGACTAGCTTGCAACCTTCCTTGATATAAATATGGTGAGTACACATTGAGGGGTGCACTCCCTTAATTTCTTTGTAACTCCAAGCAAAGGCATCCAAATGTTCCTTTAGCATGTTGCACAACTTTTCTTCTTGGAGAACAGAAAGAGATGGATTGATCTTCAAAGCTCTCTCAAGGTTAAATTCTATGGTTTTGACACAAAGAGGGTTGGAATCAGCTAAGAATAGATCAATTTGATGCTTGTTATGGGTTTCCTTTACTACTTCTTCTAAGGACAATGTCTTGGGAGTTGGAATTTGGAGTATGTGTTCAATCAAATCATCTTCATCCTGTTTTCCCCCTCCCATGGTTGTTTCTAAGTGTAGAGTTGGGCAAAATAAACTTCATCTTCTTCCTCCTCTTACAGCCACAAAGGTAAGTCATGTTCTAGATATGGCTGAATAGGAGGGTATAGAACTGACTGCTTAGACATATGCCCATTCTTGATGGTCATATTTGCAGCTCTACAGCTAATGTAAGCATCGGTAGTGGTTAACCAAGGCATCCCAAGGATGAAATGGTAACCAGAAAGCGTAGCATTAGGCTGGAGAACTAGGAAGTTTATAGGGTATTCCCAAGAATCAATGGAGACCATCACATCCTCCACAATCCCCTCAGGGGTCACTATGGAGCGGCCTACAAGTTGCAGAACTGTTGTGGTCTTTCTTAACGAACCTTGGAAGTTGAGCTTGAGCATGGTGTCCTTGGTCATCACATTAATGGCAGCCCCAAGACCAATCAAAGTGTGTGGGACAATGGTGCCATTGATGTGCACATCTACTATAGGGCTTCTAGGATCCAAATACTTTGGACATATTACCTGCCCCAACATTAAGTCGAACAGTTGTCCAATGGCATTAATGGTAGGGGCATCTCTTATTCGCCTCCCTAGATTCTTGAAGAACTTCTCCTTAATCAACTTGTTGTAAATAGGTACATTTTTAATAGCTTGGAGAAGTGCAATTTTGACACATAGGTTTTTCAATTCTCCCAGAAGTTCAGTCTCTTCTGGGATAGGCTGGAGTGGTTGGATTAATCTCTTAGGAAAGGTTGGTGGATTTAATTTAAGCATGCTTTCCTCTCTTTCTTCCTCAACCTCCCTAAGTGTAGGTAGAGTTTGGTTGTCTAGAAGTAATCTCCCAAATCTCAGGTTGATTTCCTAAATTTCCACAACATACGCTGGATAGGTTGTCTCTCCACTATATATTTGTTGTGCATGTTTGTTGTTCGAGTTTAGATTTGGTTGGGCATGCATCTGGCATTGTTTAGGTGGAGAAGAGTGTCAAAGTTGTGGTTGGGTAGGTGGTGAAGGCAATAAAGCTATAACATTGTTGTATTGGGGCCTCCACCCCTGGGGTGGTGCATTCCATTGAGGTTGTGGCAGAGAATATGACTGAAATGACTCGTTGGCTAGCTGGGAATGATACTGAGGTGCAAAGTACCAAGGAGGAGGTGTAGACTAGGAAGGATGAGCAGGGGGGCCCCAAGAAGGTACGGATGTGGTTTATTTGGGGTTGTAATATGCATGGGATGATGCTTGCATGCCCTGCTGGTATGGCCTAGGCCCATGAGGTCTCCTATGGTCTATGTAGTAGAGCTACTCAATGACCCCTTCAGCTCTTTGATATACAACATTTTGTCCAGGTAGAGAAGGAAACGTGTCTGTGGAGTGGTTTTCTTCACAAACTAAGCAGATTTCAATAGAATTCAATGGACATTGGTTCCTAGGGTGCCTCCTGGTGAATCTAGGACAGGGCTAAGGCTCTCTCTTCTTCCTCCTGCTTTCTTAATGTGCATAGTGTCCATCTGTAGGGCAAGGTTTTACAACATCTCACTCTCGAAGTCCTCTAGCATATTTCCAATTTCACCCTTGATGGATGAATTGGAAGAGGATGGACTAACCATAGGTTGACTACCCCTACCTTTTTTCCTAGCTGCCCTAGAATGGTTTCTAAAGACAGTTTTGATATCCTCATAGGGTAACTAGTAGATATCCCCTCCTGCTAACAAGTGTAGGGCATCCAAAAGATCTTCCCTTACTCCTCTAAGAGGGACCAAATTTAGTGACTCATGGTCAAGTGTGCACATGACCCTTTTGTAGCTAAGCTGGAATATTTCTTCATAATCCTCTAGGGATTCTCATTGTTTAAGGTCATCCTAAATTTTTCCTCTTTAGTGTCTTTAGACCTACAACAGTATTGATAATTGTTGTTGAAGGCTTGCTGCATCTAAGCCAAAGTTGTTATGCTATCTCCAGATAAACCCATGAACCAACACAAAGCTACATCCTTGAGAGTGGATGGAAATAGTTTCAACTTTTGCTCATCATTTGTATAGTCATAGGTTCGGCATATGACAATAAACTCAAATAAGAAAGTGTCTGGGTATTTTGTGGTCAAGCCATGGAAATGAGGAAGGGCAGAGGAGCTTATATTTTTCATCTTAGTATCCCCATTGGTTTTCATGATGGGGAAGGAAACCTCAACTCTTTCTCTATTTCCTCTGTCATTTTTGTTTTCATCCATTGGTTCAGTAGGAATTGGTTCTTCTTCTTCTTCTTCCCCTATAGGTTCTTCAAATATGTTTGGTTTCTCACCTAATGGTTCCTCTATTTCATAGCCACCGAAGAAAATGGAAGGTTGGTTGTTTGAAGCAGAGGGGGTATTTGGAAAAAATTTCCCTAAGTTATCCCTATTCCTACGAGACTTGAAAAAGCCTTTTTGTTTTGTTTTTTGTTCTTTTCAAACTTTGAAAGTAATTGTAGAATTGAAATTTTAGACTGAATAAAAACTATTGACTAAATGAAAAATTAACTACTTGATTGAAATCTTTCTTGCAGAATCGAAAGGAAAACAAAGAATGTAGCATGGAAAAGGAAGCAACCTAAATTACTTTTGCAGAAATGAAACTAATAGCATAATACCATAAACAAGATATGGAAGAAAGAAAGCAATGATCACATATTACTTAGACACCCCCCTGGCAATGGCTCTAAAAAGTGATGAGCACCAGTATTGCAGCAAGAATGTTGCAACTCCTGGAGCTATCAACTTTACTTTATCAACTCGGGGTTCGTACAAACTTGGAGATGACAGTGTTGTATACTCAAGTAAAACTGATGGTTCTACCTTTTGTCACTATTCAGTTGGCGAGAGACCACTAGGGCTTTCAAGCTAGACTTCTAAGGATTAAGAAGAAGCTTGATTGCTGATGAGAGAAAGAGAAATTTGATTGTTGATGAGAGAAAGAGAAATCTACTCTAGGAGAAAGTTTATCTACTACAATAAGGAAAATGACTGAAATCCCATGCTAAAAATACACCATCCTCTTACTAGCTACTGAGAAATTATGCTTTACCATAATGCCAAGCTAACATGTGTGAAACGCTACTACCTAAAGCATGGAAGTTCAAAACATCAAACATCACTATTGTGCATGTAAAGGACTGAAATAAATCTGTTTTGTTCTTTTTATTCTTTTTATGGAAAATCAAGTGTAAACCCTAATCTATTTTGGTGATGTGGCAGGTGTCTTAGGGATGCTGGTGGATGGTTGGGAGGTTCGGGAGACCCTCAAGTACCCTTGTATGGCTTCCTAGAGGATTTCCCTTAATTCAGCCTCAAAACAGGCCACTACAGGAAAACCTACAGGATGTTCTAAAAACCTACAGCATTCCTTGTATTTCTATAGGATATAGCCAAGATAAAAACACGTTAGAAATTATATATTACAGAGAAATGGAACACATAAAATATATTTAAGAAATATAAACACATAAAACAAATAAAACAAGAGAGACACATATATACATGGTTCACCCAATTTGGGCTACGTCCATGGAGAAACAACTAGTCCTTCCTTTTATATTATCCAGCAAACTGAAGAGATACAACCTACAACAAATCCACTGTAATTCCCTCTTTTCTCTCGCTCAATCTCATCTCTCTTTCTCACTCAGAATATTGATCTACATAGACACAATACAATTCCCTTATATATAGCGAGGGGTTGCCTTCTAGGGAAAAAAAAAAAACCTAAATTAAACATGACTTATACCATCAAATCTCTCCCTAATGAATGGCCCAGATTGACTACGAAATTACAACATTTTACAAGGAATTCTTACATCTATTTTTAGCTTCAGGGGTGCTACCCCCAATCCCCCACCGGGGGGCTCCCAAAGATCACAGTCAACCCCCTGACCCCCTTGTAGCACTGGGGTCGAATGTAGTGATACCTCTGAATAAATAAGATAATCAAGCTCCACACCCAATAATCTCCCACTTGGAGACTGATTATAGAAACTCCACTGCTGCTTCATTTGCTGGAAAATGACTCCACTTTGGACTTGGTTGTTTCTCATCTTCTTCATCATACTTGAAGACCAATTGAAATTGAGAAGAATCTTATTTTCTCCCTAGTTACAAATTTTGTTAACACATCTACAAGATTTTGGCTAGTGTGTATCTTTTCCATCTTCAACTATCCATCTTCCAACATTTACCATATGAAATGGTACTTGAGTTGTATATGTTTAGTCTTGGAATGAAATTCAGAGTTCTTTGCAAGATGTATGGCACTCTGGTTGTCACTGTATAACCTGACCAACTTTTGCTTCTTACCCAATTCATCCAGAAACCATTGTAACCAAATCATTTCTTTATTAGCCTCTGTAGCAGCAACATACTCTGCTTCCATTGTTGAGAGTGCAACAACACTTTGCAGTTTTGAAACCCAACTGATAGTTGTTCCACCTATAGTAAACACATACCTTGTTTTTCTCCTCCTGTTATCTATATCACCCACCATAGATGCATCAACATAACCCTATAGAGAAATGTTTGAACCACCAAAGCATAATGCTTTATTTGTGGTACCTCTCAAATACCTAAGAATCCACTTCACTTCCATCCAATGTTCTTTTCCTGGATTGTTCATGTACCTGCTTACAACTGCCACTGCATGTGCAATATCAAGCCTTGTGCAGACCATTGCATACATTAAACTTCCAACTACTGATGCATATGGAACTTTAGACATATAAGCCATTTCTTCCTGAGTCTTGGGACACACCTCTTTACTTAGTTGAAATGGCTAGCCAAAAGTATAGTAACTGGTTTTGCATTTTGCATATTAAATCTTTTCAATACCTTTTCTATGTACTCACTCTGAGACAATGTTAATTTTCGATTCTTCATGTCTCTAGTTATTCTCATACCAAGGATTTATTTTGCAACACCCAAATCCTTCATTGCAAATGCATTTGTCAATTTTCTTTTGAGCACATTTATTTCCTGCATGTTAGAACTTGCAACAAGCATGTCATCTACATACAATAACAATATAATATAGCTGCCATCATTTTTCCTTTTGAGATAAACACAATGAT
>APFE031558341.1:472172-484210 GCA_000404065.3 Pinus taeda
AAGTGGTCCTTGAAAGAAAATAAGTAGGGGGTTGTAGCTCCCTTCCAGGAGAGACTGGAAAACGAGAGAGAGTTGTAGCTCTCTGCAGGTTGCAGCCTGCGTACTGGTAAAGGACTGCACCAGTACAGGACCATTGTAAAAGGAGTTTCTAATTTGAAAGAAGATAGAGACATATTGCAGCAGGTGGTTTTCACCCACATTGGGTTTCCACCTTATATTTGGTGTTCTTTGATGTGACTGTCTGTTTTCTTGCTCATTATTTTATGGTACTGATATGCAAAAATAATTCAAAGTGTAAATAAGGAAGATTTGTTAAAAGAACTAGATAATACTGATTCACCCCCCCTCTCAGTATTATTTTCAACACAAAGAGACTTAAAAACAAACATATTCGAAGGAGTTGGAAGTATATGAAGAGTTGGATGTGAAGGATAAGATAATCATCCTATATGGGGTAAAGGATCATTTGATACCTCATCTAACTGAGAAGAAAAATCCACGTGAAATGTGGAAGGCTCTTCGGGACATTCGAGAATGAGAACAAGAACTAGTGGTTGGTATTGAGAGAGAAGATCAATAACACCAATATGATGGATCGAGAGGGTGTGGCTCTGTATCTGATGAGGATTTTTCAATTTTATGATGAGATAACATCCATTGGAGATAATGTTCCATATTCTGAGTTAAAAAGGATTGCTTTGAAGGGATTCACTGAGGAATGAAAGCCATTTATTAAACGCATAGTTTCTCGAGATAAGTTGTCAGATTGGAATAAGTTGTGTGATGAATTAATCCAAGAGGAAATATGGGATGATGATATTTATAAGAAGATGTCTAATGGAGATAACATGGGTCTTATAGGAAAGATTAAGGGCAAAGCGAATAATGACTTGAGTAAGGTCAAATTTAACACATGTGGTGAGCACGGTCATTATGTGAGTAAGTGTCCGCTTTAGAAGAAGGGAGATAATGAGAAGAAGAAGGAGATATAAATGTTGGATACATCTTTACCTAAGAAATATTACTTCTTGAGAAGGTTCAAGGAGGACTTTACTCTATTTTCTCATTTCTCTAAGGACACCATTGACTAGGGTGCATGGCTCATTGATAACGAAGCATTGAAGCATATAACAGGATTGTGGGAATGTTTTGAGACTCTAACTAAATGGGCCTCAAAATTACATGTGGAGGCTATCAATAAGAGTTAGAAAACTACAAAATCGTTAGGCATGGTACCATTTAGGATTGATTCGAGTGGGATACTATGAGTTCAAGATGTACTATGGGTACCAGACCTCAATTGCAATATGTTATCTTTCTCAATGATCGAGGTGAAGGGGTTTGAGGTGATATTTTGATATGGGAAGATAATACTCAATCTTAAAGGCTTTAACTCTCTTGGAGAAGTCATTGGAGTTATGGGGAGTGATATATAGGCTAAATGGAAAGCCTATGGGTCAACAGAAGAAGAAAGTTCCTAAGACTCATGAAGAGTCAAGTTCAAGAGGGAGTTTACAGGTTCAGAAGGGATAATTGCAACCCAAGAAGAGTGCATTGTTACTGTTTAATAATGAGACTTATACAACTAGAAAGGAAGAGCCATGGAATGGATTTAAGGCATATTAAAAGAAGAAGAAGAAGCGACAGGCTCTCATGGTAGGGACACTTTGGAGGAAAATGTTGTTCATACTTCAGGGTATGTTGCAATGGTGGACACTAGAGATGGGGATTGTGTACTTAATGAGTTACTTATGAGGAATGGAAATACCTCCCTCACTAAGAGAGAGAGTTTAAAAGTGTAGCTTGGGACATACTCCCAAAAACCTTGGGGTACTAATTTTGTGTCGATTTTACCCACGAACCAACGTTAAGGGATAAATACCTAAAGTTAATACTGTTTATTCTAATTGTTGTAAGAGGACACGTTTGATGAACTAAAGGGGGCACCTAAGGAAATTTTGGAGATATATAAATATGAGAGGCCTAGGGGAGGTCTCAACATATCATAGTAACCCATCTTAAGAAGCATAATGAGCTAAGGAGAGACAAAAAACCTCAAGAAGAGCTGAAACTATAGAAGGAGAAAGTTAAAGGTTTATTTATGATGAAAATAAGTTGTGTTTTTCCCTAGCATCCAAGCCAAATTTTTTGTGTTATTTTTGTGCCCTAAAAAGGATCTCTCCAGGATGAATTAAGGAGCAGTAAGCCACCAAAATTATTTTTGAATGAGGCTTTATGTTTTGTGAACATTGAAGAGCGAAGAGCCTTGAAAATAGGCCTAATGAGCCTCAATTTAGTCTAATGTGGAGGGCCACAAGGCCTCAGAGATTTCATAAGTGTTTCTGTGGAAGTCTAAGCCCCAAAAGAGGCCTAATTTGACCTTGAATTTGGGAGAGGAAAAAAAGTCTTCAGGCAAAGAGATAAGGCCAAAGGACATTGTCATGAGCTTGTATGGTAGAGTAGATTTGTTGTTGAGGTGGATTACTAAAGTCTGTTCACAAAGGAGGATTTAATAATAAAGGCAAAGAGATGATTTTACAGTGAATTGAAGGAGCTTATTCAATGTGAGAAGCTAAGTGTTTTGGGGTTGATTATGAAAAGTATTCGAACGAGAAAATACTTTGTGAAAAGATAGTGGAAAAAGGGGTGTAAGGAGGTACTACTTTCTGGTCATTAAAGGTGAAGGAAAACCAGGTGTTAGTGACAAAAGAGGACTGAAAGGACTATTGTGCAAGGGCATCTTCAGCAAGTAAGTTAAAAAAAAAAAATCATTGGTCTTTTAGGAATTTTGACGGTAAATGAATTATCCTCAAGCCCTAGTGTATACTATATATACTCGTAGCTTGTATCAGGGATTTGTAAGGGCCATGATCCCTAGAATAGGAGCCATATGTTTGTTTTATTGAAGAACTATTGAAAACAAGTTTTGGATCACTTATATTCCTATGTACTTTGTTGATTCACTTTTGTTACATTTATGTTGTGCAAAGTGCTTGAAGTTGTGTATTTCATTTTGTTTATCATCATGATTAGAAATAGACCTGATCTTGGATACTAGGAGAAATCAACATAGAGTTGACTTCCAGGGTTGGTTTCAGCCATGTCAGAGTGAGATCATGTTATCAGTGAGCTCAGAAAATTTAGAGGATTTTTATGGGCCATAGCTTAGTTCATTTTTCATTATTCATTATCAGAATTATTTCTACACAAGTCATACTAGGTTTTGTTGCATTCCAGAGATTCTCATAAATCAGGAAGATTAGTGTGCATAATTTAATTATTTGCACTAAAAGTGTTATTTGGGTCACCTTAATTGAAGAAACACCTTATTGTAATAGCTCATTGGAACCAGGCAAAAAATATGTAATGATTGGGATGATAAAAGGTGACCCCAGGGGGTGGAAATGTCATAAAGTAAAAAGAATCACTTTATGGGGTTTTAAAATGACTTATTAAAGTTAATAAAGTAAACAACTTTATTAAAAAGTCACTTTATTATTTTAAGAGAGGGGGAAGGTAAAATAGTTCCAAAAAGGTAAAACAAATTAAAATTGAAGAAAAATAGGGGAAATTAGAAAAATGGAATTTAAAAGACATAAAATTGATTTCCCTCTCATTATTGTCATTTTTTATCTTGAGAATCGATTTAGAGACATTGGATCTTCACCACTTCCCTCGACATAAACTCTTGGAAGGAAAAACTAGTTTCGGTGGTGGATCATCCACCCTAATTTTTCCATAGGTGGAGAATCACTCAGATCTCCCATTACATTCATTTCCATCAGTAGAAACATTATTTGTAGTAGTTTGAAGCAAAACTAGAGAATATTTCAAGTGGTTTGGCTAAGTATAACATTATTGGTGCAAATCCCAAGGGTGTGGCTGAGATCCATTTATTTTTGGGTGTATTTTCCTTCAATCCCAGAGGTCATGTCTATTTTTATCTATATTTCGGCATAATTCCCAAGAGTAGAGAGGTCATGGGCTTCCAAATATCATTGTTGGGTGCAGCTCTTGTTTATAGAGAGGTCATGGGCTTCCAAATATCATTATTGGTCGTAGTTATTGTGTAAAGAGAGGACATGGACATATTATTTATTGGATGGGGTGTATTACCCATCAAGATGGGTGAAATTATCATTGATTTGGATGTTGGATTTAGTCGATATATAGATATGATTTCATTTTCCTAGAGCTAGGTGCATTCCCAATTCATTAGAGGCTTAAAATAGTTAATCTGAAGGTTGGGTGCTTCTTTCCTTGCTGTAGAATTATCAACAAACGAATCACTCTTAGATATGCCAAAAAGCTTGCCTCAAAGTACTAGACTTATTGCTCATAGTCATATTCTGAGAAGTTATTCTAACATATATATAAACTTGCTATTTTTTAATTAAAATATCAGATCTGGTATGTTTTTTATTTTTCAAGTTTTAGTGATTTTTCCAACTTGTTATTTTTCTTAAAAAAACTATGTATGCAATATCACAAACTCACTTCAAACAAGAAAGTACTAAAAACACATAAAATTTAGCTAGAAATCTTCAACAAACTAAAAAAAATCGTAGTGTTTGAATAAAGTCCAACACTAAAGATTCCAATGAAAATATAAGGGAAACTCAATTTTTGGGAAAGATCCAGAAGGGAAATTTAAAGTGGTATCAGAACTGGTTGCTCTACCAACCTATAGGTGGAACTAATTAATGTTCCAAAACTCCATGACATTGCATACAAACTATATGTTGAGCATGCTAGGGAATATGAGTGCATTTAATTGTGTGCCTTTTTAAATGCTTCCAAGAGGTGGGAAAAAACTATAAGTCTATTCCAAGGAACACTAGTTGTGTATTTTTTGGGCTTTGAACATTACTAAAAGAAGGTGAACTCATGAGGAAAACCACTTTAGATTCCAAGGGTGCATGCTATGAAAAAGAAAGTGTTGTTGTTCATGGTATCTTATAGTCTATTTTTTTCCAATAGGAAGCACATCTGTTAATATTTGTCTTTAATAGTCATATGCTGTCGTGATATGGTTTGAGATCAATTAGAATTGAGTGATTTTATTGTGAATATTTTTAACATATAGTGCACTTTTTTTCTAGGATGGAGAATAAATGAATTTAGAACTCTTATTTTGAACCATGTCCTTCTATCTTCAACCTAGAAAAATCAACGGACATAGCATTTTAGGTTAGCGCATTATTTGAAATTCATTTTTGTTCGGATTTCAAATTATTTATTCAAGCTAGGTGCATATAGTTGCGAGTGTTCTTTCCATTCAAACACAAATATTTTTTACCTTGTTTTTATTACTTCCAATAAGTACCTTATAATTGATATGGACAACATTCTATTTGACCAGACTTTATAGTCTTTTGGAAATGAATTTCAATAAAAAGTGAGTAGTAGAATAGTGGTTACAACATAATATTAATTGTTTCAATGAGAAATATGAAAACATTGCAAGCGCTAATGTTAGAGTTGTTGCAAACCCTTCTAACATACAACCATAATCTCACAAAGTTATTAGAAAAACTAAAGAAATTGGTTCTTCAATTACTAGTGACAGGGAAGATGAACCTAGTAAGAATGATTTTTCCAAGGAACATAAGAAGAAATGTTTGGAACAAGAAAAAGGTGGGAATAATGGATTGCAAGAAGATGAAATTAGCATATATTCACCCCAATATGTGGATACAATGGTTTGGGATGAAGAGGAGTCAAATATTGCTACATATAAATGCAACACAAATCCCTTTATGGGTAATTTAGAAATTATGATAGGTAAACATGGTGTTGGAGTGGATTCATTTGATGACTCTATGTATGATCCTATCATAGTTCCACTTTCTTTACACGAAGAATGGTTCTCATCATTTAGCGAGATTGTTGAGTTGGATGATGAGTACATAGAAAATCATGAACCCACTTTTTTTTTACAACAAATGATGATGATCCATTTTTTTGGTATTAACGCTACGCTAGTTACCAATTAGGAGGTGTCCAAATATCATAACACATAAGTAGTCCGTGGTGTGAACCACGTTCTTCAAGACCCACCAATTGATTTGTTTTATGAAGCAGATGTTGTTCATGAGCCAATTATGCCCACAATTTGGAAAACCAATTAAAGGTAACTGAGGGCAAGATTATGGCATCCACTAGGTATATTGATGATACACAAGTATTGGTGGGAGAGTATTGTTGGATAAAGGTAGGAACACATGATAGTTTTGGAGGAGAGAATTATCTTGCAGATTTTCAAACACTCTTGGAGGAATTACTAGAGATGAAATTTAACTACCTACACCTTTTTTAGAACATATATCACCTACTCATTCTTTTTAAGATACACCATGATTCGCTAGAAAAGAAAGAGGAGGAATTTGACAGGCTTACCCATGAGCTTGAGATTACCTAGTGTTAATTTTTATTAGGGCTACATTGTTCTTTGCTTTGATAATTGCATTTTTTCATTTACACATTAAATTCACCCCATAGCAACATAACATTATTCTAATTTACACCATTATTCAACTACATATGCAACTATGTAGAAATAACAATATCATCATCAATGCAGTGGAACATAAAGGAACAATAGAAGAGGAGCATTCACACATAGAGACACCAGGATTGGTTAGTGATCAAGGCAAAACCCACTATCGGGAAAACCCTTTCAAATTATTCTTCTTATTAGATCATCATTGAATGAGTCAGTAAATGAGAGTACAATAATCCATATATTCAACCATAAACCTATCCAGCAATAATAAACTAAAAAGTATTTATGAAATGAACCCATCAATGCTTATACTCAAAACCCTGATTCTAAAGCCGGTAATGAACTGTCATTATTTGCAGTCAACTAATGAACACTGCGATCAACGAGCGAAAACTTTGGATAACTAAAATTTCAACATTTAGGTCTTAGTCACATGGAGGAGAAGTCATGTGTACGACTAGGAGGTTCCAGTCGCTCCGTTGAGCCTATAAGCCAGTGACTACAGTCAAAATCATCTTTTGGAAAGCCTGCGACTGTGACTCAGAAACCATAGATATCAAACACATGCAGAACATGTTGTGCGTGCGAACGAAAATTTTCAGTCACACGGATTAGTTGGTCAGCAAATGACTGCAATCGAGATCTCTTTGTGGCATGTCTACAACTAGGGCCCTAAACGCTAAAACAAAAATGCAAGATTTGAACCCTGTAATTTATCATTCATTCGAACCTATTAGTTGTGGACATGCCTTAGACCTATGCAATCCAAAACTAAGAAAGAGAATAAAAGAATGTCTCGTGATGATGTCCAAATGAGGTTGAGGTCTCTTGTATTTATAGCCTTCCATAGGTGTCCATTTTGCTTTACAGCTAACTTGATCAAATATTCAAAAGTACACTTACCCTTGTCCAAATTTGATGATATTTAGGTCAATTTTGGTCCTATAGAAAAGATGAATTAAATTCAATAATCATCTCAATAAAATAAGTTGTCAAAAGTGCAATTTGACTGTAGTTTCATATTTTAGCACTCCCTCACAACTAGGGATAATTCCACCTGCATCATGTCATGTGTAACATGTCATCAAATCATATCCAATCTCAAGTATCTCATCATCATGTATCATCATTGTTCATCTTGGTTCATCTCTTTCTTATTCCTTCTTATCTCTTGATTTTCCCTGCTCATATGTTGAAATTTTTTTAATATAAAAGAAGAATAATTTGACATCGGAGGAGAGCCTAAGCTACCACCCTCTATCCATTGGGGAGCCACTTCTACCATCCATAATCACTTCCAATAGGGAACCCAATGCTACCACCTGAGAAACATCAACGGGGAGTCAAATCTATGACCGACATCAACATCGGAGAGAACATCTCAAAATCATATTAGGGATCACATCTCAACCTGAAATCTCATGTGGGAGCTAAACATCTACAACCTCGTATCAAGTAATAAGTGATATATGGGAGAACATCTCAACCCATCTTATTGCCTATCGATATCCCCAAAAATGACCCTCAAGATTCATGTGGTAGAACATTTGAATCATAATATGAGCTTTAGTGAGATACCTAACTTACCAAAAGGTAAGGATCATATGCCCCGAATCCTCCTCAACTCATTGGCTAGATGGGAGAGGCAATCCTAGCAAACCTAGCTTGTGGGTATAATGCCAACTAGGGTATACTCTGTAAAGACCAAGATAGGGGAGAAACATCTCTAACCCTATAGGTAACATATAGGGGTGATACCCTATTTTCTATAGATCCCTCAACCCTAGGAGCTCTCTATCTCAATTCCACACCTTGGGAGCTCAAACTAGGGGGGAAGAGTTGGCTAAGTGTCCTCAATCAACAATTCTCTCTATAGATTAGAAATATATCGTCATGCTCATATCTGGTAAACATCATGTCTCAATAGCAATAGTCTCCTATTCATACAAGACATCAAATAAAGTATCAAATTAGAACACAAATATACATATCAAAAAACGGATACCATAGTCATCCTCCCTCTCAAGGAGGTGCCAACCACAAGCCTAAGCTTGTCTCGTACAACAACATTGTCTTAATGAAGGTGTCTCACTCCTAGTTATATACATGATTCTTTGTCAATCTGATCCACTCAATATTATCGCAATGTATCCCTGTCATATTCAGAATTTTCTCAAACGAGTTTCTAAAGAACTTCTCCATCCTTCCTCATAGCTAGTCATGCTAGCAACATCGTACCCAACCTTGGTCATGCTTAAATTTATGAACCTCTCATCCAAAATATCATGGCAGATCCCATACTAAGACAAAACCCAAATGTGCTTGCTAATAATGATCCCAAACATCATCAATACATCCATGTAGTCACATATCATAGGAAGAATATCTTAGACCAAAAATTGACCTTCCCATGCAAATATCTTGAAGGGTGCTCGATGACAACTCAATGTGTATGAAGTGGCTCAATCATGAATTGACTGAGGTTCTATGCACAACATATATGTATATAGGTAGGTGTTCAAACGTAACATCAATGCTTCAATCAAATGTCAGTTTCTGATGAGCACCAGTATTGCAACAAGAATGTTGCAACTCCTGGAGCTACCAGCTTTACTTTATCAACCCAGGGTTCATACAAACTTCGAGGTGGAAGTGATGTATACACAAGTAAACGTGATGGTTCTTCCTTTTGTCACTATTCATCTAACGAGAGACCACTAGGGATTTCAATCCAGACTTCTAAGCATTAAGAAAAAGCTTGATTGTTGATGAGAGAAAGAGAAATCTACTCTAGGAGAAATCGTATCTACTGCAATAAGGAAAATGACTGAAACTATGGTAAAAATACACCATTCTATAACTAACTACCAAGAAATTATGCTTCGCCAAAATTTCAAGCTAACATGTGCGAAATTATATTTTCTAAAGCATCGAAGTTTGAAACATCAAACATCACTACTGTGTATGTAAAGGACTGAAATAAATTTGTTTTGTTCTTTTTATTATTTTTATGGAAAATCAAGTATAATCCATAATCTCTTTTGGTGATGTGGAAGGTGGCTTAGGGATGCTGGTGGATGGTTGGGAGGTTTGAGATACCCTCACATACCCTTGTATGGATTCCTAGAGGCTTTCCCTCAATTCGGCCTCAAAAAAAGCCACTACAGGAAAACCTACAGGATGTCCTAAAACCTACAGGATTCCATGTATTTCTACAGGATATAGCCGAGATAAAAATGATGGGTGCTAGAGGTGATGGAATGTTGACAGAAGGTGGTTGGTAGGTGGAATGGAGTGATAAAATTCTTGGGGTCACTCAGAACTCAGAACCAAGGTTAGGAGATGGTTGGATTTGCTCAACATGCTTGGAGGAATTTCTATGTAAAATGATGAAATAGGTGAAGGTCTTGGTGAAAGCAAGGAATGATTATGGATGGATGAAGTTGGAAGGTGGTTGCTAGCTATGGGATCTATTTCTACTTGTGAAACACCTGCTCTGCATCAAACATTTCTATTTTCCAAAAAATCATGTAAACAAGAAGAATTCTAATGAGCTAGAAAAACTAAGTTTAATGAGCTAATTGTCTACTTCATGCATGAGGAAAATTGCAGAATGAATTGGAATCATTGATGAGATATATTGTAAGACTGAAGATGGAAGAGATGGTAATTAAATCCTACACTTGAAAACTAATCAAATGTTGCTTCAAGTACAGTAAATTCTAAATTCTATGAAAAAAATAGAAATCTGTCTTTTTGGGGTTGCATAGGGGTCCTTTCCTCAAATCATGATCCCTGAAGGAAGAGGTGAGAACAAGAAACCTACTAACAACTTTGTGATGCTCCTTTTATCCCTTCTAACCTATTGATAGAGTAAATCACAAATGGAATCAAACTAATAAAATCTACACTACTTGCAATGAAATACTTCCAAGGACAATTTAACCATGAATCTATGAAACTAATCTAATCATACAGATACAAGAAGAGGAGCCTTTTTTGCTAGGGTTGGTCCCTAACCCAAGAGCTTCATACCTCTGATTTAACTCAGTATTGGATCATGAAAAAAATCATTCTCATTTTCAAAATAGAAAATTGCATAGCAATGTCTTCCACAAGTCTAGAGCTTGAAAATAACTAGTGTTTTTACAACAAAAATTCGAATCCTAATGAGGCTCTATGCCTCTTTATTTATACCACTAAAGTCCCCAACGACTTCCTTAAATCTAGGGAGGCTCGGCTCCCAAACTCAAGATGAACTAAGCCTTTGACTATCATTTGCTCAGCTGCCTCTTGATCTTCATGACTTGGCTTCTTGTACTCCGAGCTGATGTGATTAATGGAGGAATATTCGAATGAGGGAGGAGTAAATGAGGAGGATTTACCTCCTACAATCTCTCTCCCTTGTACCATTCGAGTTTCAAACCCTAATCTTTCCAAAATTCCTTGATTTCTCTTTCAAACCTGCATTCAATACATATTAGTCCACTACGCATAATATCTCACTTTAACTCATCTCATTAAAAAATATAATCAAAACATGTAATAAATTGTGAGAAGAGTTGATTTGACTAAGCTAGGAGATGACTTAAGGTCCATATTGATTAATTTGCTCATCCTCTGAGCAACTCAATCAATATCCATGTCTTTCATAACTCTAATGGCCTCCCTAAAATCCCATGCTTCTGTTTTGGTTTCCTCTTCCTATGCATAGAATCATGCCTTCCTTTCTACCTCCTCCCACTACCTTCTTTCTTCCTCTTCCTTCCTTCCTTCTAACATCCCCAAGAGAAATGGTAGATTGAGTCTCAAGCCAGTCCAATTGACTTTGAACCTTTGGATGGTTTGCTTGTACATGGGTGTCATGTTTGTTGAGATTGCAACAAGATGATGGAGCTTAGTGAAAAGAGTCGCCTTCACTAAGTGGGCCCATAGGCAAATTATGACGCAAAGTCTATTTTTAGACTATGTCTATTTTTAGACATATGGATCATGTCTAAGAGCTGCAGGATTCTTTCTATGGATGATTGGTCAAGTTGGAAGAAATAGATGGACTTCTATTTTTAGACAACAATGGTGACACTGTCAAGTCTAATTATAGAGCAGTCAAATATTATTAGCTTATAATAATATTTAGACTATAAACTTTATCTTATTCTCTTGGAGCACTTTAGTTTGAGCTATAGATGTGGCACATGCAACTTTCAGAAGGAAATACGTTTTCTTTGTGGATCAGTTGAGTTGTTGCATGCATGACTTCAGTTAGAACTCAAGCAATTGAGTTTGGTGGAGTTGATTGTGGAGTTGATGGAGTTGTGTTCAGTTTGACTTGGTTAAACTAGTCATAATTAGTCTAACTGCAAATATACTAATGATGAGTTATTAAAATAATTATTAACTCATAATGCAACTAAAGAATACATCAGTTAAATCAGTTTCATGGCAGTGCATGTTCAGTTCAACAGGGACAAGTGTTAGAGGATCAGATTGCTATCAGTTGTGACTATAGTTGTGCATGAGGATTTGCACAATC
>APFE031558341.1:494642-562653 GCA_000404065.3 Pinus taeda
TAGCATAGAGTGAAAAAATATTTGATCTGATCAAGAGTAAAAATGGATGTTGTAACTTAATGTATGTTAAACATTTTAGCTTGGTTAAAATAAAAAATAAAATATAAATCAACTATTCATTTTAATAATTTTTATAAATTACTAATAGTAATTTTTAAGCTCCAGGTTTATGATAACCCATGGTATTGACCCGTGGTAATACCATGGAATTCATGTGAGAATAGAATATTTAAAGGGGAAATTCTATCATCTTAGATCCATCTTAATTCTCGGTCTACCAAGTGCTCAGAGGGATAAATAGATTTCATCCCCCTAAGAGTGGTAGATGTGGAGTTAAGATGGATATAGGTTGGTTTTTATGATAATGAAGATATTAAATAGACTTAGGAAATTATATTGTAAAAACATCTTAAGGTGAATGGTTAAAGCATAGACATTGGACAAGTATATTTGTATACTTCTGTTTTAAACTGAAACAAATCCAGGGCTAAAAGGAATGGATTGATTGCACTAGTCATCCTTCTATAAATTTCCAACATATGCTGAGTAAACAGATTGTAATTTGGGTAATTTTTCTAATTGCAAACGGGAACATACTTGTGTATTGGCAGGGTGGTTACGAGGTCCCTAGAAGTGGAGTAAACAGATTGTAATTTGGGTAATTTTTCTAATTGCAAAGAGGAACATAGAAGTGATGAATTTGAATTTTTCTTGGTTTTATATATAGTATTAGGTTTTTTCTCATGCTTTCTGTGAATGGCACAGGTGAATTTTATCTTACACCCACTAGATTATCAATATGTAATTTCGGTAATTTTGATTTCAAAAGATATTTTAAAGAAATGCAATGATTTCATTTGTGTATTCAATAAACACAAGATTTTATAGTTGAGTAAAATATTCGCCATGCCTGGTGAAATTTGCCAAAAATATATATACATATCATTATTGATAAAATTCGCCTCCATTTTCCTATATACCATGGAGATTCACCCATTTATTATACATGTAAATTTAGGGGGGGTTCTTAAAATTTTCCCTGACCTCCATCTTCTTCCTTCAACATGTAAACCCATTTATTATGCAATGTTGTTTTACCTACAGGCAACTTGAATAAGTCCCGAGTCTGGTTATGTGCTAAGGAGTCCATCTCTTGTTTCATGGCTTGCTCCCACTTCTTCTAGGTTTCTACCTACACTACTTCTTTATAACATTATGGTTCACCAGAATGAGTCAACAATACATAATATAATGAAGGAGAGTATTGTTCAGGGGGTCTACTTATCCTGACAGATCTTCTAACACCACTTTCAGGGGTTTGAGGCGTTTGTTGTTGTTGTTGTTTTGGTTGTTGATCATTATGATTTTCAAGCACCTTCACTTTTTTTGTGATATCATCAAGCATTGTGTATTCTCTGTTTTCTTTTTCTTGTTTCTTTTCTTGCATATGATCCTTATACATATTTCATTGAATATGACATCTCTGCTCCTAATGATTTTCTTTTTTCATAATCATAAAAGCGATAACCGAAATCATTAACACCTAATCCAATAAAGGTACATTTCTTTGACTTTGCCTCAAGCTTTGCTCTATTTTATTTATTAATGTGGACAAAGGCTTCATAAGCAAAAGTTTTTAAAAATGAGTAGTTTACCTTTTTACCTTTCCATGCCTCCTCTAGAATACCACCATCCAAGGGACTTGAAGACCCTCTGTTTATTAGATAAATAGCAGTATCTACAACATCTGCCCAAAATTGTAAAGAAAATCCTGCATGCAATATCATGCACCTTGCACGCTCCATGATTGTCCTGTTCATCCTTTTTGACACACCATTTTCCTATGGTATTCTTGGAACTGTCTTCTCTCTACGAATTCCATTCTCTGAACAGTACCTATCAAATTCTTTGTTGGAATATTCACCTCCATTGTCTGATCTGAGACACTTCAACCTTTTCCCTGTCTCATTTTCAACCAAAGCTTTCCATTTCTTGAAAGTATCAAATACATATGATTTATTTTGAATATAATAAATCCAGGTTTTTCTAGTGGCATCATCAATAAAAGTAACATAATAAAGACATCCACCAAGAGATGATACTTGAGAAGGTCCCCATACATCTGTATGCACAAGCTCTAATTTCTCACTCTTCTTTTCTTTCCCAACTCTGAGGAATCTGACTCTCTTCTGTTTTCCATAAACACAATTCTCACTGAATTTTAAATCAACGTGCTTCAAACCTAGCAAAAAATTTCTAGAGTGAAGAATCTACATCCCCTTCTCACTCATGTGCCTGAGCCTATGATGCCACAATGTTGTATCTTCTCCTGTAGAGGTTAAAGCATTAACAGAATTTTAAATACCATTGCATAAATACAATATACCAACCTTTTCTCCTTTTGCTATTACCAGGGCTCCTTTAGTGACCTTCCAGGTTTTATCTGTAAAATTAGTCACATAGCCTTCACCTCCCAACTGCCATGTTGAAATTAGGTTTTTCTTTAGTTCTAGAAAATTCCTTGCATCATGAAAATCTCCTTTAACATAATCATGAAAATTGTCCAAAATCTCCTTGAACACAATCATGAAAATGTTTCCTATCAGGTGTGGCATGGAATGAGGCCCCTGAATCTACCACCTAGGCATCAATAATATTTTCTAATGAAAGAATCAAAGCATCTTGCAACACATCACCTGTCACATTTGCTTCATGATTGTTTTCTTGTTACACATATCCTTCTTTTCCCTTCTGAGACTTGTAGTCTTTCTTTAGGTATCCTTTCTTCCCACGTTTCCAACACATTATCCCCGATCTGGACTTGGATCTACCTTTCCTTGACTTATTGCGATATCCTGGGCTCTTTCCTTTTTCCATTTTTATTCCCCTAATCTCTTTAGTCAAAACCTTACTTGATGTCTCACCAGAGCTTTTCCGTCGCATTTCCTTGCTAAGGATTGCACCGAAAACGTCATCAAAATTTAAAGTACTAGATCCAAAGACAGAGTTACTAATGGCCATAACTAAACCATTCCAACTTTCTGGCAATGATCACAGAAATAACAGAGCCCTAACTTCATCATCAAAAGTTACCCCTACAGAACTTAACTGGCTGGTAACTGTATTAAATTCATTTAAATGATCAGCAATAGATCCACCTTTAGACATCTTCATATTAAATAAATGCTTCATAAGAAATACCTTATTTGAGGCCGAGGTTTTTCATATAGTTTGGTAAATGCCAACATTAAACCCTTTGTTGTCGTTTCCTTTGAAATATTAAAGGATATCGATGCCACTAGGCACAGCCGTATTGTTCCAAGTGCCTTTCTGTCAAGAATATCCCATTCTGTGTCTGTCATACTCATTGGCTTCTTTGTCTTTCAACTCAATGGTTGGTATAGATCCTTTTGGTACAAATAATCTTCCATCTACATCTTCCATAGCTGGTAGTTTTGGCCATTAAATTTTTATACCCTAAACCTACCATCTTCTACCATTGCTCCCACTCGAACCAGGAACCCTTCTCTCCTGTGAGTTTATCAGCCAAATAGACCTTCGGCTCTAATACCAATTGTTAGAAAAGTATATATTACAGATAAATGGAACACATAAAATATATTGTAGAAATATAAACACATAAAACAAGAGAGAAACATATATACGTGGTTCACCCAATTTGGGCTACGTCCACAGAGAAACAACCAGTCCTTCCTTTTATATTATCCAGCAAACTGAAGAGATACAACCTACAGCAGATACGTTGTAATTCCCTCTTCTCTCTTTCTCAATCTCCTCTCTCTTTCTCACTCAGAATAATGATCTACATATACGCAATACAATTCCCTCATATATAGCGAGGGGTTGCCTTCTAGGGAAAAAAACCCTAAATTAAACATGAATTCTACCGTCAGATCTTTACCTAATGAACAGTCCAGATTGACTATGAAATTACAACATTTTACAAGGAAAATTTTACATCTATTTTTAGCTTCGGGGGCGCTACCCCAATCCCCCACCAAGGGGGGGGGGGGGGGGGGGGGGGGGGGGTGCGGCTCCCAAAGATCACAGCCCCCCCCTTCCCCCCTCGCCCCCCAAACCCCCCTTGCAGCGCAAATATTACGGGCAACATTTCCACCACATTACTAGTTGGGGTTCAATGCGGTGATACCTCTGAATAAAGAAGATAATCAGGCTCCACAACCAACAAAATGATGAGTGCTAGAGGTGATGGAAGGCTGAGGGAAGTTGGTTGGTAGGTGTAGTGGAGTGAGAAAATGCCTATAGTAACTCAGAACTCAAAACCAAGGTTAGGAGATGGTTGTATTTGCTTAACATGCTTGGAGGAGTTTCTATGTAAAATGAAGAAATAGGTGAAGGTCTTGGTCAAAGTAAGGAATGATTATGGATAGATGAATTTGGAAGGTGGTTGCTTGCTATGGGATCTCTCTCTACTGATGAAACCCCGGCTCTGCATCAAACATTCCTATTTTCCAAAAAATCATGTAAACAAGAAGAATTCTAATAAGCTAGAAAAACATAGTTTAATGAGCTAATTGTCTACTTCATGCATAACGAAAACTGCAGAATGAAATGGAATCACTGATGATATCTATTGTAAGACTAAATATGGAAGAGATGGTAATTAAATCCTACTCGTGCAAACTAATCAAATGCTGGTTCAAGTACAATAAATTCTAAATTCTATGAAAAAATAGAAGTCTATCTTTTTGGAGCTACATAGGGGTCCTTTCCTCAAATGATGATCCCTAACGGAAGAGGTGAGGCCAAGACACCTACTGATAGCTTTTTGATGTTCCTTTTATCCCTTCTAACCTATTGCTAGAGTAAAGCACAAATGGATCTAAACTAATAAACAAACTAATCAAATCTACACTACTTGCAATGAAATACTTCTAAGAACAATTTAACCATGAATCTATGAAACTAATCTAAGCATACATATACAATAAGAGATCCTTTTCTACCAGGATTGGGCCCTAACCCAAGATATTCAGCCCTATGAGTTAACTCAGCACTAGATAATGAAAAAGCTCATTCTCATTATCAAAACAGAAAATTACATAGTAATGTCTTCCACAAGTCTGGAGCTTGAAAATAACTAGTGTTTTTACAACAAAAATTTGAATCCTAATGAGGCTCTAGGATTTTTTATTTATACCACTAAAGTCCCCAATGACTTCCTTATATCTAAGGAGGCTCGGCTCCCAAACTTGAGATGAACTAAGTCTTTGACTATCACTTGCTCGGCTTCCTTTTGATCTTCATGACTTGGCTACTTGTACTTCGAATTGGTGTTATTAATGGAGGAATATTAAAATGAGAGAGTAAATGAGAAGGATTTACCTCTTACAATCTCTCTCCCTTGTCCCATTCTAGTTTCAAACCTTAATCTTGCCAAAATTCCTCAATTTTCTCTTTCAAGCCTACATTCAATGCATATTAGTCCACTAGGCATAATATCTCACTTTAACTCATCTCATTAAACAAAATATAATCAAAACATATAATAAATTGTGAGAAGAGTTGATTTGACTAAGCTAGGAGGTGACTTAAGGTCCATATAGTTACCCAATTATGGGGCTCATCAGTTTCCAAGTCAATTTCAATAATATCTCTTCACAACTTCTTTAAATTCAATCAGAGTGTCCAAGGATTTGCATTTCCACTTTCTAAAAACTCTTCAATAACTTTTCAATATATATTTTATTTTCCAAACTTTAGAAATCGATTCATCATGCCATGATTCAATATTTCGAGCTTCAAAAGCCAACTCCCTCTTACTTTGATCATCATAGGCTCATTACCTATCAAGAGTAGACCATCAATATATAAAACCAAAATAAAATTCATACCTTGGACCCTTTTTGAATTAGAGGTTTGGATGGGTACATCATCCTCACTTCACCAGATAACAATCAATGTGGACATATCAAGATCGGGGAGATTGCTTCATACAATGCTTTATGCAAACATAACACTTTTCCAAACCAATATTCTTAGCCTTACATAAATAAATATTGTACAATCAAACCAACTAAGTCAGATTATCAAAGTTTAAAATCAAGATCAGAACTAATACCAAAATCATTAATATTATTGTATCAAATTCTTTAGACCAAGTGATAGGTAGAGCTTTCATCTTTTATCATGCCAACAAGATGCCATTTACCAAGAAATATCAAACTTCATCAAGACATTCTCATGATCATAATATAAGTCTCTAGATGCAAATGCATACACCAAGAATAAGTCACGCAGGTTCCATCCATTTATTGTGAGATTACTTCATATTGGATCACAATTGTTTATACTGCAACCAATGTGTCAAAGCTAATGATGGCAATGTAGAATACTAATATAAGTCACTAAAATTTACTATAACCATATAGCATTGTTATTAAGGCAAATTTAGTCGTCAAATTAAATCATTAGTCATCAGGTCAAAGCCCAAATTTTCTATCACTGTGAGATCTATAGCCCAAAACATATCTCAACATCAAGTCAAAGTTCTTAATCATTATCAAGAATCATGTCAAAGTTCTAATCCAATATGCTCACTAAGTCAATCCAATAGGTCAAATCTCATGAAATTGTTATCATACACTAGCATACATGATTAGATTGAAATAACATTCTACTATGCATATTCCAGTCACCTGCAAAAATAGTTTAGTCAATACATTCACATTCTCTATAGTAAGTCAAATATTAAAACTTCCCTGCTATAGAACTTTCTGTTGTCTGCTTCATGTCTTTATGACTATCATCCTTTAGGTGAACTTCTAATTTCATGCACCAAACTTCACTTTTGTGTCCTATGGGCATAACTGCAACCATAGGAATTCTTTCGTGTGGTTGAGAGACTACATCCGCACCCTTGATCTTACTTCCATGCAGCTGAGAGGCTACAGTCACACTTGTAAGCTTGCCTCCATGTGGCTGAGGCTTGGAGTAATGGAAAACTCTCTCTCTTAAATAAGAACTTTACTACAGGTCAACAATATCAGATATTTGTCTATTCATGTCAATAAATCATACTTCAATAGTAAATAATATACATATAATGAAAATGATAATAAGAGTAAGGATCTTATGGAGAGATTCTCCCTATGAATGGGAAGCCACTTCAGTCATCTTCATTCAAGTTGTTGACCTGTCTATAATATTTTCATGCATCAGTAGATATGTTAGATCATAAAGTCAGACTATATCACATATTCATCATGGTCATATATCTTAGCATCAACTACTTCACCATTACATCATGACATCAATATTTCATTAAGGGTTAGTGTTAAATAGCTAATAGGAGTATACTTAAATCACAATATTAATTCTTTGTCACATAACTCAATCCATCAAGTCAAGGAATTCAATTTTACAATATGCCATAATTAATATCAAAACATAATCACAGTCAACAGAATATCCTGAATATCAATCTCATTGTTACTTCTATCATCATGGCTACCATGCTTTTCACACACAATATCAATAGTATAAAATTACCATCTACTAGAATCAAGGTGCTAACCTTCTTTATGGGATCAAGATATCCAAAAATATAGATGTTATACAAACATCAAGTATACCAATATATCAAAGATAAATAATAAGTAGCTTCATAGAACCAAGAATTTCATTATGTCTAAAAGGTAAAATACTTGGTCATTACCAAGTGTGTCATTTCATTGTAGGTGTCATGAATCAAACTTTCTTTCATATGCATAATTTATTTGTGAAGGATACATTCTCAACATACCTTATGGCTTACCTTATCATCCAATATTACAGCTGAAACATAACTTTGAAACAATATACTATGCATACCATGTAGCGTTAAAATACTTGTACACCTTCTTATTTTACATTTGCAGTTGTAGCACTTTATCACCTTTTCATCAAGTGTCTCTTTTCTAATACTAGTTCATCTTTTCCTGCACTAGCCATAGTCCTCAAGAAGGATCCACTTATCAGAACTCATCGGGACGTTAGAAGCATCCAAATATTCAAATATACATGTAGGAAGTATAAGTAATAATCAAAACAATAATTAGATAAAAAATAAAGATATAACAGAGCATCATAAATCGGAAACTACTTATCTTCAATGAGAGGTGATCATCTCCCTCTTAAACCAACCTACAAGAGACATCATTCCAACAACCAAGCCTAATAGAGACTATCCCATCTAGGGCTTCATCAAATTTTCCACAAGTGCTTGAGCATCTTCACATTGACCATGCTAGGGTTTCTAGATTTCATATCTCAAATCATTGTTATAAACTGAGGTTTCTCTCAAACCCCAACCTCATTATATCCAACAAACCCTAATACACCAATTTCCTAGGGCTACCTTCAAACCCCAGTATTCTTTTAGGTCTCCACCATCCTCACTTGCATCCTTTAATGGTGTCATTATAGGGGTGACCTTCAATGATTTTTATTTAGCCCAATTCTGATACCATGCTAATTTTTCTTCGGGCTATATTTTTCTTTTCTTTCATAATTTCATTTCTTCATTTACACATTAAATTCACCCCATAAAAGCATAACATTATTCATATTGACATCATTATTCAGAAACATATGCAACTATCTATAAATAACAATATCATCATCAATGCAATGGAACATAAAGAAACAATAGAAGAGGAGAATTCACACATAGAAACACTAGGATTGGTCGGAGACCAGGGAAAAACCCACTATGGGGAAAACCCTTTCAAATCCTTCTTCTTATTAGATCATCATTGAATGATTCAACAAATGAGAGTACAATAATCCATATTTTCAACCATAAAACTATTTAGCAGTAATCAACTAAATAATATTTATGAAATGAACCCATCAATGCTTATACTCAAACCTTGATTCTGAAGCTTGTAATGAATTGTCACTGTTTGCAGTCAACAAGAGAAAACTTTGGATACCTGAAATTTCAACATTTTGGTACCAGTCGTATGTAGGAGGAGTCATGCATGTGACTATGAGGTTCCAGTTGCTCCCTTGAGCTTATAAGATAGTGATTGTAGTCAAAATCATCCTTTGGAAAGCCTGCGACTGTGACTCAGTAACCCTAGATACCAGTCGCACGTAGGACATGGTGTGCAAGAAACTGAAAAGCTTCAGTTGCACGAACGAGCTAATTAGTGGGCGACTGTAGCCAATATCTCTCTATGCATTAGGGGAATTTTGAGGTCTAAAATGGGACTCCTAAATAAATTATAAAATAATAGTGGAAATAATAAAATAAGATTAGATTACATCATCAAACTTTAGAGGGAAAGAAGAAAAAAAAAAATTCAACTCATATTTTCAACTTATCTCCCTATGGGTTTACTCAAATTTCGAGCAGAAACACTCGTTGGATGCATAATTTGATTCCTAATCCAAGTATTACCCATGTTTCATACTTTTTATGGACCCTTATACACGAAAAATGAGAAATACATGAGAAAACATGATTGCAATCACATTTTTCATGTATTTCTCATTTTTTGTGTAGCAGGGTCCATCAGAAGCATGCAACATGGTTACTCCTTGGATGAGGAATTAAATTTTTTGTTGAATGAGTAATCCCACTTGAACTTTGAGTAAACCCTTACAAAGATAAATTGAAAATACCATTTGAAAAACTAGTTTTATTATTTTTAATCCTTTTACTTTTTTACTCCAAAAATGGTGAATCATCCTCCATGGTTGAGATCATCATCTCGAATCCTACTGGTTCTTATAAAGTTTATTTTGGTTGTAAACTTTTCATAGGAGGCTCATTTTAGACCTCAAAATTCCCCCAATGGTCATGCCTACGATTGAGCCCCAAAATCCTAAAACAAAAATATGAGCTTCAAACCCTACAATTGCTCCTTCGTGTAAACCCATTCTTCACGGATGTGCCTCAAACCTGTGCGAACCAAAACCAAGAAAGAGAATAGAATAATTTGTCATGATGATTTTCAAATGAGGTTTAGGTCTCTTGTATTTATAGCCTTCCAAGGGTGTCCATTTTTCTTTAGGGCCGACCTCATCAAATATGCATATGTGGGCGTATAATTCAAAAGTACAATTTCCCTTATCCAAATTTGATGATCTTTAGGTCAATTTTGGTCCTCTCAGAAATAGGAATTCAATGCAATCATAATATCCATTAAATGAATTGTCCAAAGTGAAATTTTACCGTAGTTCCATATTTTAACACCTAGGATTCTTAAAGAGAACTCAAATGGCCCTTCATGAATTAGAGTTTTAGGTTGAACAACTTTGTTTGGAGTTGAGTTATGTACATTCTTCATCCTCCACAACAAGAAATCACTTAACTATGGTAGCCATCATACAGGAGGATGTTAGGGGAACTTGGGATTTGATGGAGGAGACTCATTTGATATTTGAGTGCGAGGAGCATTCAAATGTAATGACACTTATAAAGAGGTATGTCCTAGAGGTTTATGATTATGCATCCATGGATTACAGGATACATCTATATGGGATCCAAGTTCAATTGACACTAGTAGAGGTATTGATACAATGATACATACAGGATACATGATTATACATGTGATGAACGTCAATATCACAATAAGAATTTTGAGACTCCCAAGGCTACCAATTTTAATTATCAACCCGAGGTTCATACAAACTTAGGAGGTGACAGTTTTGTATGCACAGTAGGTCAAGTTCTACCGATGCCTGTTAAAATTTGGGCAGCGATGGGATGAATTTCCCATAGTATCCATAAGTCCCGAATTGCAAGCCCTTTTGTCTCAATGGAAAATAATATTTAAGAGGGATCAATATTTATTGGGCATGAAAATATCAAAAAGGAAAAAATATATTTATATTTGAATTAAGTTGGAAGTCTTCCCTCCAAACTATTTTAGTCGACCTAATTCACAAGGCACCCATCCAATTTCAAATATTATATATATATATTCTATTGGTGGATTTATAAAAGACACCTTCACATGGCATACAAGGCTCTGAGGTTTTGGATGACTACAATTCTTTTCCATAGTTCGGATAACATGCATTGTTTTCTATAGTTCGGATAGCATGTATCTCTTACATAGTTCAGATGACACATAACTCTGGCACGTTGAATGGCATAGTTCGAATGGGAATATTTTCACTTCTATTTTCTTAAGATGTCACATATGGTTTTAGCATTTCAAATGACACGTTATGATATCTCTCTTCCTGTGATGATATGTTTTTCCTCTCACACTACAGTAAGGTGTTTCTTAGATGGTGTTATAACCTTATTGACATGGAATATAGATTTTATATGACTAGGCTCCTCATGGAAGATAAGGTATGTATGGTATGGTTGTACATGACATGGCAGACACATATTATATGACTAGGATCCTCATGACAGACATGGTATGTATGGTATGGTTGTATATGGCATGGTAGGCAAATAATATATGACTAGGCTTTTCTTGGAAGACGGAGTATGTATGGTATGGTTTTATATGACATCACAAACATATTTTATGTATGGTATATGACATGGCAGACCAGACATGATTTATTGATGACATTCACATGGAATACTTCGTGTATTTATGACATTCACATGGAAGAAAACATGTATTTGATGATTTCTTATGATTTATCCTATGATCCTACTCGCATGGAAAACATAATATATTGGATGATCTCTTGATGATCTTCGTATAGAAGACATGCCCTTGCATGGATGGCAGACTAGTTTGTATGATGAGGACAAACCTTTATATGATGGAATTTGAATGGCAAACCCTTGTTGATGGAAAACATTTATACAACAAATATTCATATGAAACTATCCTTATGATGGTAGAAATGATTCGAATTATAATCAAATAATCCAAATATAGACAAAGGTATGTTTCACATTCATGTTCATTTTGGTGCCCTATCTAGGGACGACACTATATATATATATATAATGGTTAGTATTCTTAAGAATTTTCACACTCCTAAAATAGATGGGCATAGATCTATTTTGATGAGAATATGTGATAATATATATGGGAGATTTCCCTTGATGTAATCATTATTATGGATCATGACAATGATGGGTATGATAATAATGTATGAATTTAGACAGTGGTCATGACATCTGCCTTATAGTGTCTCAGCCCATATATGACATTGATGATGACTATATGGAGAGTTGATTGTTCTGTTCACAAACAAAATTGTGAACATAACAAGGGTTGGCCCTAGGAGGCCTGATGTATCTCATTGTATTTTGTATCTTACTCGAACATTTGATGAAATCTAATAAAGCTAGGTTTTCCCCCTTGTGGGGTTTTTCCTTGGTCTTCGATCAAATCCTAGTGTCTCTATTTGTGTGTGATTTTCTTCTACTGTTTCTTTATGTTTCATTTCATTACTGATGTTATTGTTCTTTCTACATAATTCCATATGATGAAATAATGTTATAATGTTGTGGGGTGAATTCTATATGTAAATGATGTAATGAAATTATCAAAGCAAAAAACAATGAATCCCTAAGAAATTTAACATGGTATTAAATTTGGACTGAATAAAAGTTATGGATATCACCCCTATGAAGACACCTATGTCAAATAGAAGTGAATATGGTAGAGACCTAAAAGAAATCTATGGTTTGAAGGAAACCCTAGGAAACAAGAGAAGTTAGGGATTGATGGATCTCATAGGTTAGAGTTTGGATGAAACCCATAAAGTTTTCTTGATGGAAGGGCTTTCTTGAGGCTTTGAAACCCCAGTGTGAGCTATTTCTCCAACATCTATGACATATTCATTGGAAACCCTACATGGCATGAAAATGATATGTTTGAGCTTGGTTGTTGATAAAGTCGATTGGTGATGCCAAGATGAGGCATCTTCTCTCTTGATGATAGATATATGGCTGATATCCTATGGTACTTCATGATTTATGGATTCACAAATGATGTACTATAGTTTCTTTTGAAGATCGAATCAAGAGGGAGTTGATCACTTCCTTCAACCCTCATTAAAGATAAGTATCTTCTAGAGCTATTTATTTATGATACCATTCTTGTTTAGGTTTATCATTTTGATTATTGTTCTTGAATGAATATTTGAAGCATTTATATACTTATAACTTCTTAATGAAAGCATATCCTTCTTAAGAATCATCTAGTGCAAGGAGGAAGCTAGTGTAGGAAAAGGAATGCTAGAGCAGGAACTTAATATTTTGCAAGATGTCAAAGAGTATGTACTATAAAGGAATCTAAATATTACAAGGTACATATAATTATGTCTAGATGGTAAGTTAGGAAATGAGATATGACAAGTATATCACCGTTAATCTTAATTTACATTCATGTGTATATTAGTCTCATTCACATGTGGGTAAATTTGATTGCTAATAAATATGATATATATGACTTTGCAATACGTTGATTAATAATGCATGTGATAATTATGGTTACTTTGATGGTAATAATGTGATATTTAGTATCTCCTAACCATCTCTTTGATTAATTCTTGATAGGCTATAGTTGGTGATGACTTGTCCTGACAATGATATGCAAGGAAACCTGATATAGTTTGACTCTGTGATTTGAAAATTTTGTTAATGCATGAAAATAAAATGTAAGTCAAGTTGTCATATTAATTGACAATTGAAGAGGCTTCCCATTCATAGGGATAAATCCTTGATGAGATCCCAGTACATAGTATTTATTTGTGGTGGATGAATAGAAGTCCCAATATTGCAGAATGAAACAATGATTATATGATGTTATTGAGCAAACAGTTCTTTGCTGACAAGGTTGGTCTACCTCAAATAGTTTCAAGATCCACTTCCTGTAAAGAATGTTTTTGGGGATGTTGCCTAACATTGATGGATTATTGTTGTTAGATTTGATGGATCCTTATGTTGCTCAAATATATATATATATATATAGCTAGACAGAGAAAACATCATATAGTTGTTGTCTCCCTGTGTGAGAGGGAGTAAGGATGGGTAAAGAAAACGTGTTGCTCTAAGTTCTGCATAAGGAAACATGATTCCTCAATTATCTATTTGATTTGATATTGAGCCGCATCATGTACTTAGGGTTGCTGCAAAGAATATTCTAAGATGTTTTTGTGGCACTATCAACTATGGGTTGAGATACACTAACGAAAATTTGAGGCTACATGGTTATTCTAATGTTGATTGGGTTTGCAGTGTGGTGGATAGAAAGACAATGTTTGGATTTTTCTTTTCTTTGGGATCTGCTTCAATTTCTTGGATGAGAAGGAAGCAGAAATTGGTTTCTCTAAACACCATCAAGGTTGAATATATTATAGCTAGTATGGCCTATTATGAAGCTAGTTGGTAGAGAAATATCTTCAAAGAGATATTCAAGCATGTGTTGGATACCAATGTTATCTATTGCGACAATCAAAGTTGGATTCTCCTTTCAGAGAATCCCATGTTCCACGTCCGCTCCAAGCATATTGATAGTAGGTACCACTTTATCTAGAATATGGTACAACAGAGAGCATTAAGGCTCCATCTCATCAGGACAGATAAATAGGTTGTAGTCATCCTCATGAAGCCCTTGGGGAATTTCAATTTCTTAGCTTTTCGAGAGAGACATGGATTCATGGAAGGACCCTCCAAGAGGGTCCTCCCAGAGTTGTACATTGAGCTTTGGGAGCTCCTGGGGCCTAGGGTACCTCTTGGAGATATGTGTGACCATAGGATTAGTGGTTCACCTTCCCCTATAGGTATGTTGTGTAGAGTGAGTGGTTCACCTTCCCTTGTTATACCCCATAGTGATATATGTGAGCATAGGGTGAGTGCTTCACCTTCCCCTATGACTGGCATATATATGCATAGGATGAGTAGTTCACCTTCTCATATGGAATATGAGAAGGATGAGTGATTCACCTTCTCCTGTTGATGCCCTAGCATACATCCTACCCTTGCAGTTTGGGACTCTTGGGAAGTACCTCTCATTTGGCCAATGAGTTTGGAAAAGTGGTTAGGGACCATAACACTACATATGTACACATCGTGTATCATCATTCTCCCTATGAATAGGATGCATTATGTTCAACATCTTGATCACCAAGGATCAAGCCTAGTAGGGTCTCTACCCATGGACATGAGGACTTACCTCTATCATTTTTGGTCAGGGTGGCAGGGTCCTATGACCTACCCTCTTTCGATCCTCAAAGTGTGATCCTTGGCCTTGTGGTAATTTGATCTCACCTATTGGATAGAGGTTTGAGCTAGAACCTCTGATGTGGTTTTAGGTTGAGAAGGGCTCCCTGATGTTGTTCCAGATTGAGATAATCTCTCCAATTTTGTTCTGGGTTGAGTTGGGCTCCCTTGGGATGTCAAATTCTTCTTCTTATTTAGATTGATATTGTTCAACTGATGATTAAAGGATGAGATAAGATAATATGGACATTTTTTTGATATAGTTGATATGAGGTCGAGTGATTTGACCTTGAGATCAATAGGGTTTGGAGGATTAATATCCCCTATTGTCGATTATGATTTTCCTCTATGAGATGACACATGATAGCACAAGACGAAATGATATATGATAGCAAGAAATGAGATAAGATATTGACATTTATGATGCAAGATGGAAATTCTTTCCTAGCTGAGAGGGAGTGTTAAAATTTGGGTAGTTATTGGACAAATTTCCCATTAGATCCATTAGTCCCAAATTGCAAGCGCTTTTGTCTTAATGGAAAGAAATATTTAAGAGGTATCAATATTTACTGGGCATGAAAATATCAAGAAGGAAAAATATATTTATATTTGAATTAAATTGGAAGCCTTCCCTCCAAATTATTTTAGTCATCCTAATTCACAAGGCATCCATCTGATTGGAAATATTCTATATATATTCTCTATTGGTGAATTTCTAAAAGACACCTTCAGATGGTATACAAGGCTTTGAGGTTTCATATGGCTACAATTATTTTCCACGGTTCGGATAGCATGCATTATTTGCTATAATTCAGATATAATGTATCTCTTACAAAGTTCAAATGACACATAACTCTAGCACATTGAATGACACTGTTCAAATGGGACTCTTTTCATTTCTAGTTTCTTTAGATGTCACACATTTTTTTAGAATTTTGGATGACGCATTATGATGTCTCTCTTCCTATGATGGTATTCTTTTTCTCTCGCACTAGAGTAAGGTGTTTCTCATATGGTGTTACAGTCTTCTCAACATGTATGACAAATATTATATGACTAGGCTCCTCATGGCAGACATGGTACGTATGGTATGGTTGTATATGAAATGGCAAGCATATTTTATATGACTAGGCTCCTCATGGCAAACATGGTATGTATATGGTTTTATATGAAATGGCATAAATTTTTGATATTACTAAGCTCTTCATGGAAGATAGGGTATGCATGGTATGGTTGTATATGACTAAGCTCCTCGTGGTAGATAGGGTATATATGGTATATTTGTATATGACATGGTAGACTAGACATGAAGTATTAATGACATTCACATGGAAAACTCCATGTATTGATGACATTTGCGTGGCAAACAACATGTATTTGACGACTTCTTATGATCTATCATATGATCCTACTCACATGGAAAACATAATATATTTGATGATCTCTTGATGATCTTCATATAGAAGGCATGCCCTTGTATGGATGGTAGACCAGTTTGTATGATGAGGACAAACCTTTATATGATGGCATTCAAATGTCATACCCTTGTTTATGGCAAGCATTTGTACAGAAAACATTCATATGACATGGTCCTTATGATGGCAGAAATGATTCGAATTATAATTAGATAATCCAAAGAGAGACTAAGGTATGTTTCACATTCATGTTCGTTTGGGTTCCCTATCTAGGGCCGACACACTGAAAGAATATATATCTATATCTATATATATATCTATATATATATATATATATATATATAGGCATAGCTCTATTTTGATGAGCATATGTGATAATATACATGGGAGAGTGCCCTTGGTGTAATCATGATTATGGGTCATGACAATGATGGGTATGATAATAATGTATGAATTTAGACAATGAGAATGACAACTATGGATTACAATGTCTCATCCCTTATATGAAATTGATGATGACTTTGTGGAAATTTGATTGTTATGTTCACAAACGAAGTTGTGAAGAGAGCAAGGGTTGGCCCTAGGAGTCCTGATGTATCTCATTGTATTTTGTATCTTAGCTGAAAAATTAATGAAATTTAATAAAAAGAAGAAGAATGAATTCTGGGTTTTCCCCCTTGTGGGGTTTTTCCTTAGTCTTCGACCAAATCTTGGTGTCTTTATTTGTGTGTTCTTTACTTCTATTGTTTCTTTATGTTCCTTTTGCACTAATGTTATTTTTACTCCTACATAATTTCATATGATGAAATAATGTTATAATGTTGTGGGTTGAATTCAATATGTAAATGGTGTAATGCAATTATCAAAGCAAAGAAAAATGAAGCCCTAAGAACATTAACAATGCCACCTTCAAGAAATGGACCAAATTAAGGCATACAAAGACCACTTTTTTAGCTTGAAATTGCATGAAAAGAGATATTTCTATTCCAATTTCAGGAATGGAAATATTATTCTACTTGCAAAAATGAAAATGATATTCATCAAATGTAAAGTCTAACCCTAGTTGCAGGAATGTAAAGACTATGTTATTTTCATAAATGGAAATACTACTATATTTGCAAAATGTAAAATCTATGCTATTTGCAAGAATGTGAATCATTAGTCTAATTGCAAAATGCGAAAAGTTTCTTTAAAAGGGAAATTAACCTATGCAATAGCAGCGCTTGTAACTGAAACCTTATAAATTCAAGAAAACATGCCTAATCTACTTTTCATTTATAAATCACCCTCTTAATATTCACTGTTTTGAAAGAAACTTAGCTTTAGTGGCAAATTCCATGCGCATGGCATAAGAAAATCACCATTACTGTTCAAATTTGGGAATTTGTCCTCTAACCCTAATTGCAGAATTATAGTTGCAGTGAAGAAAAGGCAGTTCTAAAGTGGTATTTATTCCTCCTCAATCATGTATTGAGAGCATAAGGGTCATTATTCAAGCCTAAGAGACAAAAATCAAGTTTTTGGAGTAAATTTGGTCAATTTTACACGGTTCTACAGGATGTTACAAGACTACTATAGGATTGCTACAAGATGCTACAAGGTTGCCATGTTTTGCTACAAGCTTGGGATCGTAAGCACCCCAAGGGTGGAAAATGTGTTCTGAAGGTGGGAAAGGTTGTATGAATGTTGTATGAGGGTTTTTCCAAGCCTATAACTTCTCATAGGCCCATCTTTCACAAAATAAAATGCACACAGTGCCCTTCAATGACCCAAAAATATGGTTTCAGTGGTACAGTTTTGAGGGCAATGTAAGATTAATAGGAAGAGATTGATGATGAAAATAGAAATTTAGGATGAGTGTACCAACATTTCAAGCCACTACTAGTACCTACAGGGCAACAAACAATCCATTTTTTCACTAATGATAAAATTGCAGCAAAGTGAACTAAACAAGAAATGATGAGTTGAATTTTATGAAACCAAATAATACAAAAATATAAGATGAATTTTATTTCATCAAAATTCAACCTCTCTTGCAGCAGGCATATAACCTACATCCATGAAGGCTTAAAGAAGAATGTGATTTAACTCCTAAATCTACAAAACCAGAGTATGTAAAAGAGCAATAATCTAAAGGTATAGAAATTTGCAAAGGAAATTAACCACATATTTTTGGCTTGCAACCTCATTTATTTGACCACACTTCCCACAAGAGAGGTGGTAACTAGACCCGAAACAACAATTTTTTCAAGTAAACTTCTACTTAGAAAGAAAGAAATGTTGCTACAAAAAGTAATGCATAGATAAGATACATAAAGAGAGATTAGATCCTCTTGGTTGGCCCCTAACCCAATGGCAATCAACCTTCTAAAACAAACATAGATGTGAGACAACAATAAAATTTTCATTGACATAAGATAAGGTTCAAGTACATCATTCAAAGGAAAATGAAAATGACATTCTCAAGCTTCCTAGCTCTTAGTAGCTCTTCCTTGTACCAAAAATTTGAATACTATTGAGCCCTTAGGCTTGTTTATTTATACAAATATGACTGAGGGACAACCTCCTTGGAAAGAGGACCGCTTCCCTCCAAAATCACAAAAAAAATAGGATCTAGCTCCCTTAGACCCTCGCAATTACTTGAGTGCATTGGTTGTTAGTAGATCTCAAATTGTAAGTGAGTGATTTTAGGGACCAAGTTGAGTTGAACGAGAGTAAATACAGGGGACAAGGCTCCTAAATCTCCTCTAGCTACCTAAAACGTGCCTCTACATAGTAAATGCACTAAAAAATGCTATTTTTCCTGTACATTAACCTCATTAGGCCACGAAGTATGACAAGCATCATTTAGTCTCCCTATTAAGCACATTATAGCCAAAAATATGTTAATTAATGTGAAAAAAAAGGAATTATAGGCTGGAGGATAGAAAAACAAGGGCCTTATAATATACCTATTGATAAGGCCCATCAAAAAAATGATACACTTACATGCAGTGGTATGCAGAGGCGTACAGTGTTACACAATGGGTCTTTGGAGAATTCCCTCTAGGAAAACCTCCCAACAAGGACTTTGAGAATATCACTAAAGTTGGTTTATCTAGGATCATTTAGTGGAAGGATGAGAATATTAGAGAAGTGTATTCCTTGAAGACCAATCTTAGACTGTATTATCATCTGAGGCAGTTGGTTGAGACATGTTATGTTATGGACATGATAGAGATTTTTCATCTTGTGCATGTGATCAATGCATAGGTAATGAATACAAATCAAGGAATAACATGATTTAATATAAAGGTGATATGTATTTCATACTTGAACCCACATTGAGGATATGATAATGAGGTTGATGCATGATACACCCTTGGAAGGACATCCTGAGGGATTGTATGAGCATGAGGTATTGCTGAGGATAAATCCATTTTACAAGAGGGTGTCTAGACTCCAGGAATTGTTAGAGTACATTGTTGAGAGTAGGGATAGTAGAATTCCCTATGTGGATAGGAAATAGCATGACATACTATAATGCACAAAGTTGATTCATAATATCTAGTTTCCATCCACTATAAGCCTACAAGGATTAGAGATGAGGCTCAAATGGAATCTAACAGTCATTAGTATGCAATAACATCATCCAGTGGGGATTAGGAGTGGTGGACTTCCAATTTAGCTATGGGACCTAGGGATTCGACTAGTTGTTAGTTGATTCACTTCTGGATGGACATGGTTGTGACAATGATTGGTCTACTTCATTCTTGAATTGTCATAAGAGGGATTATTTATATTTGATATATATGGCGAGAAAATATTTTCTTTCTATTATTGAGGATTCAGTCTAGTTGAAGATTGATAGACTTTGACTTCACTGAGATGCCTTGGCAATATATGTTTCATGGTCGTTGGTTTGAAACTTATAGATATTTTGGTGTGGGGTTCCAATAGTGGATAACCTAGTATGAGCATGTTGGTCAGACTATTAGGACCATAGTAATGCAACATCAGCAACACGACTTCTTTTTGAGATTAGCATGGGACCCCGCAATTACAAGGCATGGTTGTTCAACAACTAATAGGGATCAGTGCATATTTACAAAGGAAAGTCACTTAGATTTTCCATTGGGCTTCAATTTGGAGAGGAGTGTTTCAGTGTTTCACTTTTCAATTATTCATTTGGGTTTTATATTGCCTCACTTTGGTGGTAGTATGTTCATCTAGAGGAGTTTGTGCTTGACTTGAGGATGTCTTGGAGGTTGAGATTTTTTCTGTGACAGTCAATTGTTATTTTCAAGAGTTTACTTCAGGATTGCATGGGATCAGTTCCCTATTTGAGAAGTTCATTGAGGGATTAATCAAGTTATTGCAGTATCAAATTGTTTTACTCATCGATAATATTCAGGAATTTTGTTATGTCAGTACCATTCCAAACAATAAGTTGAGCGAAGGATGTTTCACATCTTGTAGGTTGGTTTGGGACCCTGGTATAATTTTCAGTTTTTGTTGGTCCAACTTATTGAGTACTAGGTTGTGATGTCATTGCTTGAGGATAAGCAATCTTTGGGAAGCAAGGATTTTAATGTCCTCATTTTTGGATTCCCTTATTCCGCAGTTGGAGTTAACTTTTAGGGTTTGTGTCATCTAGGTTAGAGGAGTGAGATCATGTTATCAGTGAGCTCAAAGGGTTGAAGGAGTTTTACGGGGCCCAACTTAGTCCATTTTTCATTATTCATCATCAAGATCATTTCTGCACAAGTCGTTCTTGGTTCCTTTGCATTATGGTGATTCCTATAAATTAGGAAGATTAGTTTGTTTTTGATGGTGTTGTAAACCACCAACATATATAGGGGTTTCCCTAATGCAAAGTCCCAATTAGACCTCACACCGTTTGGAGTAGGAGCCTCATACAGAGTATTGGCCTAACCACCATAACTTCAGGTTTTCTTTAGTTCCAATGGCTAACATAAGAGATTATACACATAACCTTTGAACAAACAAGTAAGTTGAAATTGTGAAACACCAATTTTAATGTGTAAAAGGAGGCCTTCACAAGAGGGGACACAAGAGTGAGTCTCTAGAAGGAAATTAATAGTATTATCCTTAGAGAGACACACAAGAGCAAGGAAATATTTGTTAGTTATCTAGCGAAATAGTTCACATAGACACAATGATCATTAAATAAAATACAACACACACTAAACAAGTTAAGCACCAAAGCCAATGAAGTAGTTCAATTTCTTTAGTACATATTAACATAACATATATTGTAAACATCTAAATAATAGTCTTACAACATTCATGATACATGCATGAAAGTGTATTGGCTCAATGAGCTTCTATTATTAGGTGAAAGATCCAAGTACACAGTTATGATGGTGATACACTAGCTCTAGTAATGGAGCATTAAGTCACTTCTTGCTTCTCCAAAAAATGATCTTCTCTCCTATGCCAAGCTGAAGAAGCCAAGGCTAGATCTCCAAAGTCTAAGGCTCCAAAAAGCATTTTTCTTGAGTTATGAGGTTTCTTTTACAGTAAGAGGAATGACCTTTCATATCCCCTATGACTCTTGATCTACCCTAATGACTCTTGGACTCCTAAATGACTTTTGAACTTTTATTTGACTATTTGTCCACATGTGAATTTACATATTCCACATATGACTCTTGGACTTCCACCTCTTTTACTTTTTTTTCAATTTTGGCAATACAATAGTTACATCCACAAATGATGTGGCAATACACATGGACACATATGACATTGTGATGATACTTGTACATACCATGACTTGGCATTGATGATGTGGTGATGCCAAGTTGCTCTCTTTGTTTCTTTGTCTTCAATCTTCATGAAAGATATGCTTTGTTCTTAATCTTCACCCTCCAAAGGGTCTTGCATCAATATTAGAATATTCTAAGTCATCATGTGATGTATTCAGTCTATCTTGGTTCAGTATCTCTCCAGATCTTCATGATGGTTCTTCCATGTGCCTCTTCTATGAAAGTGTTTCTTTGTGCCTTCTCCTTGACATATTCCTTGAGCATCACCTTTCCCTATTGAGGAGGTATACCTTCTAATGAATTTTACTCATAGAAAAGAAACATCGGTCTTAAATTCATCTATTATATCCCTACTTTCTTCATGGAAGAAATTTCTTGTGATATGCCTGTGTGAGGACTAAAAGAGGACAACTTGTTAAGGGTGGCATAGTTGAGCTCAACAAGGACTAAGAAAGGAATCATTGTAAACTAAAATTGCACCCTACGCTATTAGGAGGGGCTCTTCAAGGTCCAACATAGTGGGAAAGTGAAAGAGGTATAGGTGATGAGCTTGCTGACTATAACTACACTTTGTGCCATGTTCAAGGGAGAAGGAGATAGTGATAGGGCATGTGAGCTTGACAATGAGAAAGGGATGACCCCACTGCTTACTAAAACTATGCCCTGATCTGAGGGGGAAAGGCAAGACAAGTCTTGGCATAGTGAGGAAGTTTAGTGGACAAGGTTAGATGGCTTTCTCACTATAAATATGCCATGCACTATAAATGAGAGGTCGGCTTAAGGGAGGGAAAAATTTTATTCAACATTTATTAACCATCCACTAGTATTGTGCCCTGCACCAAGGGAGGAAAGAAAAGAAAGTCTTGGATGCAGTGAGGGGCTGCAATCAGTAGTGGGAGAAAGACTAATCACTATTACTGCACCGTGTGTTGCACTTGAGATGGAGGCTTCAATGCTAGTGCAATTTTCTTCAACAATGGTTGATTGTTCAGTATAAGTGCAACCTAATCTCAGGAAAGCTCAATAGAAGGGGACATTACACAATTCACTAAGGAAAGTAACAGAAGTCAAGTCACTTTTCCCAGGGAGAGCATTAATACATTGTGAGAGTGAAGTGTTGTAGAGGCTAAAAATACCCTCCAAAATTTTTCCTTAGCTTCATTTTAGATCCTCCCTACCAACCATCCTCAGCAACATGTCCTGCATTATCAAGTACATAAGCTTCAGTGGTTTTCTAGCAGCATGACAGCCTATGCATGATGGCTTGTTTCACTTCCCTCATAGGTTGTTTCTCTAGACTTGGTCTAGCTACAAGCTAACCATCTCCCTCAAGAATTGTGCAATTCTAGAAGGGAACCATCCTTCCCTCTAAAGATTGCACAATCTTGCCTGACAATTTGCTAGACTCAAGAATTGCGCAATTCTACCTAGCAAGCTTCCCTAGAAAAATGGCGTAATCTAACCCAGCAGGACTGCTCAGCCTAGGATTTGTGTAATTTTGCGTAGAAGTCATTTGCCTTGCCCATAAATTGCACAATCCCTCTGGGCAGCCAACCCAGCTTCCTCCTAGAAACTATGCAAAATTTACCCTCATGTCCGGCAGGTTGTTGCATGTGCCATCGGGTTGACCAGTTCCACCCAAGAATGAGAAAACTCAAGTTGCATGCATGGGTTACTATTTCCCGAAATAGAAAAAAGAAACATGCAAAAATTATCCCTAGATTTTAGGGAACTATTTTTAGTAGTTGGAGGTTACATGAAAAGATCATTTTAGAATCTTTCCTCCAAGTGTTGTTTTTTCCTAGATTTGTGGCATGCGCGTCATGAGCATCGAACTTATTTATTCGATGCTTCAGAGCTCACTTATTCACATCAATCTTGGAGCTCTGACATCCCACAGTGCATCCAAGAGTCTTCGACACATCCAACTTAGCGATTTCCAGATAAGTCAGCTTAACTTTTATTTTGTAGCATTTCTGTCGTTTTTTGTGTTTTGGCTTGTGTGAGTGTTGTCAACTTTATTTCTGTGAATGCTTGCTGTCATTTGCATGCATATTAGTTTGTACTAGCATTGTTTCACTTTTCATTAGCATCTCATTGTTTTCGCATGCATGACGCTATTTTGCATGAACGGTCGTTGATTCGGCGACTTGTTTCACACACATGCATGTTGTTCCATTTTCTAAATCTTCCATTCACTATTTTCATGCATGATCATTCACTCCTGCTTACACTCAGTATCATCATACATTCACATTCACATTTTCTTTCAGTTTCCCATCAGCAGGTCTGGGCAGCCTTGGCCCAAACTCTACCTCACTAAGACAAAATTACGCAATACTAAGAGGGAAGGTTATGCCTTCCTCCCAAAAAATGTGCATTTATTCCCAGTGACTATCCTTAATTATTTGCATTGCGCAATTCTCAGAGGTAGTAACTATTGGCCCAGAAAATTGCACAATGTAGTCATTGGCCCTGCAACCCTTTCCAGTTAGAATTGTGCATTGCGAACCAGTAGGCCAATCTGGATTGTGCATTGCACAATTCTAGTAGCTAGACAGCCTCCCAGCAGCCCAGACTACCTTTTGCGTAATTCTGGTAGCCAATCTTCTGGCCTTCCTGGAAAAATTGTTCAATCCTTGCCAGTCAATCCCCATGTATTTTGCATGTCCTTCCTCAAGTTTAATTTGGTTTTAGCTGACAAATTTCTTTCCATGCATGTCATTATGTCTCAAAATATAGCATGTGTTCTTCCTCTCAACAGTTCAGGATTAATTTCCTCCAAGGGAGAAGGATCAAAGGACACCGACGGAAGTGCAACTAGAGCAGCAGTTGAGCGAGTGTCTACAAGTCTACCAATCTATGAAGACATGAAGTTGATTGTAGACAAAGACATCCAGCTGAAATGGTAAGAGGTCAATGATACATTTGCAGGCACATTTGGGGAAGATCTCGAAGACCGCTAAGTCTATGTGAACATTCACAAGTCCAGCTTGTACCAGATTGTATGCAAGTATCCTATGTTCCCATGCGCAGACATGATATATTGGATCGTCTCACCCACTGATCCATAGACAAGGACATTGAACAGTGTCAGCAGGATGGAGATTGCCCCCTTCAAGGCAAAGGATTATGAACAGATGTACCATATGTCGAAGCCCGTGGTCACCATGGAGACACCCTTCAACATACACAGCAACAATGCCAACCATAGAGACATCTTGAAAAATTGGGTGAAGGAGCCAACCAAATTCAAATGACACCCAACCAGATCTACAAGACAAAGATACTATAGAAGGTGTATCAATACATGGTCATATTTTCATGTCGCTTGTATGGCCAAGAGAGCACAAAGACCTTCCCACAGAGTTGGGTGATCGCATTGGACCAACTGGCCAGTGAACACAAAGCACACAACTGGTCTGAAATGTTGGCTCACCAGTTGAAGGAACAAGTATCAAGAGCTCAAGAGCTGCCCAAAGGTTAGCAAGCATAAATATACAAGTCCACATACATCTTGGATGAAATCTCTTCCTATTAGGAGTTCTCTGGATTGAATTGGGCATGGACATCGACGGAGAACTCTGTGAACAATTATTATAAAAAAAATTCTGAATGCAGCTTCCGAGGAGTTATCACATAGTTGTCTAATCTTTTTTTCACCCCAATGTACAAGATGATATTTGAACATGATCCACCCTGCATGTCAAAGGATGAAATGGAGGCACTGATCGATATAGCAGATTGGTATGCCTCACCGTTTGGCACCTTCATACGGATGTACAATGCAGAGAAGACTCTGCATGTTTTACTAAAGTTTTCCTTGGACAAGCTCGTCATGCAGGAAGTATCATACCACATCTCGAAAGCATTGACAACTAGGTTCCACCTGAAGAAGAAGGCACCTTTCCCTGCTCTTTCATTGTGGATTGAGTTATGCAAGATCCAGAATTTCAAGCACGGGGATATTGAAGCAAAAGAAATCAAGAAAAAATGTTCGATGCCCGAAGCTACAATCCACATGACCCGCATTGTCTTGTAAAGGATCACTACACGAGAGTACAGTTTCAGTGGATCCATGGGCCATGTCATTAGGTAGAGGAGGACCCATGGAGATATTGTTACAGCTTCTCTAGGCCCAATGAACCGGTCGGCTTTGTTGTGGAATGGTTAGCGAAACAACATGAAGCAGCATCCAGGAGAGCATGAGAAGCAGCAACAACAGAGGTAAATATATCGGCGCGTGACAAAGGTAAGAGGAAGATTGTCGATAGCATGGACGAGGAACAAAGCTGCAAGTTTCGATCAGACCCACTTGTGCAGAAAGAAGATTTAGCAATAGAGGTGAAGAGGAAACAACGTGACTAGAGGAACATGCAAAGGCATAGAGAAAAATAGAGAATGGAGGAAACAGAGAAGGAGTTTCATGAGTTGAAGGAGAAACTCGGAAAGGAACAGGAGCTGCACATATAGGATAAGGAAGTGCAGCAAGAACAAGTATAACAGGGGGCACAACATGTACACACAGATGAAACTGTGCCTGTACAGGTAGTCAACTCATCCGAATAGCTGGCACCAAGTAGACAAGGTGAGCCATCACAGGAGTAGGAATTTTATCGAGAGATTGAACAAGCACTTGAGTAGATGGATACAGATATGGAGCAACATGAGTTAGAGCAAGACATCGACCTCATGCCTCACCACCAAGAGGTCAACCCACCAGCTTCCCCAGATCTGGATGTGGAGCGAGTCCCTAGCAACCAAGAAGACACTGAGATCCTTTGAGACAATTCGGAGGGGAGATGCACAACATCTCATTCGATGAATCCCAATAGAGAGTTGTGCAATCTCATAGTGTGTTAACTCCAGATGATTGTACATCTCCTACGTAGTTTGAGGAATGAGTGATCGTGTCTGACTTGCGCAAAAATCCATCATTATTGGCCGATGCTACTAGATAATATGTCGAAGCCACTAGCTTGAGTGTTTGCTTCTTGATAGAAAAGAATGATCGAATGGCTAAGGAGTTACAGATGGCCAAGCAGGGAGGAGAGTTGGTTACAGCATCCGCTTGAGCAGAGTTGAAGAAGGAAACACTAGATGAAGTATTGTCCCTTGACACAGTCATGCGGCCATTGTATTCCAAGTTTGGTACCGTGCATAAGACGGTTTCCCATCTCAACTGTTGGCAGTAGCGATGTGTGAGGAGAGTACTTATCTTGTCGAACGTGCATGCTATTGTTGATTACATGTAAACATGGAAAATGAGATACAAGGGAGCCCCATTACACTTTCCCAATATGATAAAGCCCAGAGCGGTCGAGCTGAAGGTACACATCTGGAGTCAGATCCGGAACTATGAAGACCTCCTGCATCTCATCACTAGTCTACAAGCTTCCCATGCACAGGTATTCAGGAGTATGTAGGTTGTTGTTCATGCACACGTGATCTAATCTATTGGGACACTCACTGAGGCAAAGACAAAGGCACAGGTCCCACTAGAGCTTGACTCGTACTTTGACAATTTGATGTGCATAGCCACCAGCCCAGACTTGGTGATCAGTGGAGACAATATGCACTAGTATGTTGTTGGTTTGGTCGCACTCAAGACAATGATGCACATGTTATTAGATGAGTTTGACAAAGGAGCCTGAGCAATGTACCCGGATGCTATGGAGGCAAGAGTTTGTTTCCAGAAAGATGTCACCTTGGAGTACATGAACACCATCTCAGACTACCAAGCTTGGCATCGGTTCATTATTGTCAACCATTGTGAGGATTTCAAAGAGTTGGTCTTCCCACAGTTGTTTGAGTCATATTGATGTCTTGCATGGCTTGTTCAAGCCTATTTTGTCTCACAAGGGTACATGTGTAGATTGTATGTAATATCTTGTCAAGTGTAAGTTCAAGTGTCGATATTTGGATGTAACAGTCATAGAGTAGATGAAGAGTCATGAGGGTAGATGAACTATCACAAAGGGGAATGTCAAGGGAAACCCCACCCTTTTCTATAAATAGTCCCTCATAACTCATTGTAAGGGCTTTTGGTCAGCAAAGCTTCCGATAGGATTATCTTAGAGAAATATTGGATAACATTGTAATGAGCCTTGGCTTCTCCACTGTGGAGATCTAGTATATCTCTTTGGAGGAGTAGGCAACAGTGACTATAACGTTCTATTGTCGGAACTAGTGGTTGGTCATAAATGTATTGTATGACTAGAACTTACACTTCTTAATATAACAAAGCCAACATGTTTCATGTATATGTCGTATTGTATTTCAACTATCTTGTTTACTCTAAATGATATATGTATATGTTTGCATACGCATGCATGTGTAGCTATTTTATGTATATGTATGTATGAATGTTACTGAAATGTGTTGTTGGTTTAACCATCACTTTGGATTGCTAGCTTACTTGCCTTCCATGTTGTGATCCATCTTTGCTCATGTGTTCCCTTCTTAACTTTGTGCTTTCACAGGTTTCCAAGGGGTGCACTCACCTCACCCTCTGTGTGTTTGAACCGCTCATGCATCTTCCTTGACTTTCCACATATGTCACACCCTTTCTACCAACAAGGACATATCACTTGCCTCTGTGTGAAACCGCGGTCAAGGCGATACCGTATGACCCACTGCTGGGACTCCTACACCAAACGGTCTGAGGTCTAATTGGGAATTCTTACAAGTGAAATCCCTTAACATGTTGACGGGTCCAACACCATCAACATTTCTAGAGCTAGAAGGAGGGACAAATGAAAAGTTGTGTCCTTTCATCCTATTTTGAACCTTTGCACATATATCATGGATTTTGTCACACTCACCCCTTCACAATGTTTTTCGCATGCCAAACCTCTCGAAAGCACAAGGGAGTTTTTTTAACTCTTGTCCAAATTCATGTATGATCATGAAGGCGAAGTGGCATGGCCGATGTTCTTACAAGGCTTCCTTGGCATGCTTGACGAGGAAGATGGATGTTCTTACAAACAAGCTAGTCTGATTCTTGCATACAAACTTCGTGAATCCCCACTACGATGGTTCTGCAACCTACCGGATGACAAACATACTTTCCATCATTTTGATTCAGAAGTTCTTGACCAAAATGTTACAACAGTGGAAGGCCCCGCATGAATCACCTATAGATTTTTGGCAGCGCTTCCGTGTGTTACAGTTTCAATCTCCGAAAGTCCAGATGAAATTTCCATGTCTTTAGGATAGATTCAAATATTGTCTTAACAAATTAGTCCATCCCAAGAAGAAGCTTGAGCCCAAGCCTCACTTAGCATACTTCAGTGATGGAGCTACGCAATCACAGAAGGATGCAATCACTTTCACTAGTGACTTTCCATCATCCCCTCATCAAACAGCTCCACCATTGTAGAGTGATGCGGGATAATAGGCACACACATCTGTTCAACTATCACATCCTCCCAAAATCATTTTGCTTAATTTTTGTGCAAATTTTGTTGTGAGTCCATCGAGTTGTCACATGTATTTTGTACCACAACCTTCATCATCCTACTCAAATGATCCTCCGAATGATATTGTCTTGTCTTCTTCCATTCCAGACTCTACACTTGTTGTGAACAAGGATCAAGCCATCAACGAAGTTGGTGTTGCATGACCAACATGCGTTATCATTCATGAAGAGTATAACTAGGAGCCCTCTCTGTTCTTTCCTAACATCTTTCGTGAACCTTCCATCTATGATTTCGCATGTGTATCTCTGTCTACGGATTCACCCATTATTGATCATTTATAGGACACACCGGATGTCAATCCACCATCTAACAACAGAGAGGATAGATTATTCATTTAAAATCCACTTAAATTTTCATCTTCTTTTTCTGGAAACACAGAGGATGAATTTGTTCACTTCTCATCTGTCCCTTTGTTTGATTCATCAGATCATGAGGATGCCAATGAAATCATTGATTTTGATAATCGTAGTTGTCGTGATCTATTTACTCTCGTATTCAATCACGATGATGATTCTATTGAAAATGATTTTTAGAAGCCACCTGTTTATGATTATCTATCTGACGACGAAGTTGAAACCCTCCAGACTGTCGAGGCACTTCATCCTGAGCTAATGGCTATGTCAGGCCCTCGTTGTACTGAGGTTGGTTTCACTTCCAATCCAGAAATTGTTAAAACACCCAAGTCTCCTCATCACTCTTTTGTATGCATTGAAGATCAATCTCACACACAGATCATACTTCCTTCACTCGAACTACACGATCCCATCGCTCATGCATTGGAGGAATCTTACATTGCAAGCACACGTGCATGGCACAAGTTGTCTTTATTTCTTTCATTTTCTTTCATGTCACAGTCAAGATTATGCATATGCTTCACGGTTTCACATAGTGTCACACAACAACAGGATAAGTCCACGGACTACATGCCATGTACTTGTACTCACTTATGTTTTGTGGACATAGTTAAGCTTGCAGTGTGTTTGTCCTCATTGTTATATCTTTCATGTTTGCTGGTTCACACAACTATGTTGTTCCTGAACCATGCCTTCACCAACATGGGTCAACCAATGCGCTGGTGGCTGCATTGGAAGTATCACTTCATGTGATCAGGCCCATGCACCGTTAACTTAGGAGCAGGAGTAGTGTTTGCTTTTTGGTTGTTTTCTTTCATGCTTGTTTTCTTACTTACCTCACATGTTTGTTTGTCTACTTGCTTGTTTACTTTCCACTTTACTTTCACATTTACTTCTGCTTTGCTTTGTTTTGTTTTTGTTTTCTTGTTTTGCGCTTATAGGTTAGTTTTGCATGAAATTAGGTGTGACTCTTGAAATGAGCTCGGTAAAGTAAAAGAGGACTTGTTCAACTATCATTACTTGGTTATCTGTTGTCCTGCCTCTATATGAACAACTTGTTATCTTCAATCCATGATACACCAATGGAAAATACGTAATGTTCAAAGTGAACCTTGGTGAAAACGCAATGCTTGTGCACTAACTAGTGTCACCTACTCTAGTCGGTTGTTTTGGGGTTAACCCTTGGTAGCGTAGTCAAGTAGAGTAAGGTGAGGGGGAAAGCCTTAAAAAACATGTCAGAGGTATATATAAACTACTTCTCTGAAGGAACAATCTCTTCTTCTCTCAATAATTCGGGATCCCCCTTCTGCCTCTGAAATGATTAAGTGCTATGCACATGTTATGAAAATTGAAAAATGAAAAGATGAAAAGTGAAAATTTTCAAAAATGAAAAATGAATAAGTCAAAAGAAGAGAAAGGCTTCTTGTGGAGAGAGGTGATGCAAGTAACTCCATCAGGGTACTGACCAGGCTCGTTGGTAGTGGAGTGATGCTTGTGGTCCTGTGTGACTCCACCGGGGTACTATCCAGGCTTACTGGTAGCGGAGCAACACCAGAGATGAAACTAAGACTATGATGACTATACTTCTTGTGCACAAATATACTCCTCATCCCCAATAGAAACAAATGTGTTCGCTTGGCTTCGAATGTGTGTCGATCGACCAAGAGCTTGGCAGAAGCTACATCTCACAATCAAGCAAGTGTGGAAACCAAGATGAACAAAGAATTGAACAATACTTCTAGAGGTGTTAGACTTACTTTTCATGAACAAGGTCCATTCAGAGAGCTAGAGTTCTACCAGTGTGTCGCCAATTTTTGTAGCAGCTACAACCACCCTCCAAAATTTTCCCTTAGCTTCATTTTCTGGAGCCTCCCTACCAACCATCCTTAGCAACGTGTCTTGCACTATCAAGTACACAAGCTTCAGTGGTTTTCTAGCAGCATGACAACCTATGCAGGATGGCTTGTTTCACTCCCCTCACAAGTTGTTTCTCCAAACTTGGTCTAGTTACAGGCTGAACAACTCCCTCAAGAAATTGTGCAATTCTAGAGGGGAACCAACCTTCCCTCTAGAAATTTTGCAATCCTGTTTGGCAGCCTACTGGCCTTAGGAATTGTGCAATTCTGTTTATCAACCTTCCCTAGAAAAACTATGCAATCTAACCCACTAAGACTGCTAAGCCCATAAATTGCACAATTTTGGGTAGCAATCATTTGCTCAGTGCAGAAATTGCACTATCCCTCTGGGTAGTCAGCCTAGCTTCCTCCCAAAAACTACACAAAAGTTACCCTCATGTCAGGCGGGCTATTTCATGTGCCATCAGGTTGACCGGTTCCACCTGGGATCGAGAAAACTTGACTTGCATTCATGGGATGTTTTTTCCCGAAATATCAAAAAGCAACATGCAAAAAGAGTCCCTCAATTTTAGGGAGCTATTTTTAGCAGCTAGAGGTTACATGCAAAGATCGTTTTAGAATCTTTCCTCCAATTGTCGCTTTTTCCTAGGTTTGTGGCATGTGCGTCATGAACATCAAACTTATTTATATGACACTTCAGAGCTCACTTATTTGCATTGATCTTGGAGCTCTTGACATCCCACAACATATCTAGGTGTCTTTGACACATCTAGCTCTGTTATTTTTGGGTAAGTCAGCTTAACTTGTCTTTGGTAGAATTTCCATCGCTTTTTGTGTTTTGGCTTGTGTGAGTCTTGTCTGCTTGATTTTTGTGAATGCTTGTTGTCATTTGCATGCATATTATCTTGTACTAGCATTGTTTCAATTTTTGTTAGCATCTCACTATTGTCGCATGCATGACACTGTTTTGCACGAATAGTCGTCGATTCGGTGACTCACTTCACACACATGCATGTTGTTCTGTTTTCTGAATCTTCCATTCACTTTTTACATGCACGATCACTCACTCCTGGTTATACTCAGTATCGCCATGCATCCACATTCACATTTGTTTTCAGTTTCCCATCGGCTAGTCTGGGCAGCCTTGGCCCGAACTCTGCCTCACCAAGACAGAATTGCACAATCCTGAGAGGGAAGGCTATGCCTTCCTCCTAGAAAATATGCATTTATGCCCAGTGACTATTGTCTAGTCTTGCATTGCGCAATTTTGAGAGGCAGTGACTATTGGCCTGGAAAATTGTGCAATGCAGTCACTGGCCCTGCAATCCTTGCTAGTTGGAATTGCACATTGTGCAATCCCAGTAGCTAGCAGGCCAGTCTAGATTACACATTGTGCAATTCCAGCAGCCAACTAGCCTCCCAGCAGCCCAGACTGCCTTTTGTACAATTCCAGCAGCCAGTCTCTCGACCTCCCAGGAAAAATTGCACAATCCTTGCCAGTTAATCCCCAAGTATGTTGCATGTCGCTCCTCAAGTTTGTTTTGGTGATAGCTCACAGATTTCTTGCCATGCATGTCGTTATGTCTCCAAATCTAGAATGTGTTCATCCACCTCTCAGCAATTCAAGATCAATGACCTCCAAGAGAGAAGGATCAAAGGACACCGACGGAAGCGCAACTGGAGCAATGGTTGAGTGAGTGTCTACAACTTTGTTGATCTATGAAGACACCAAGTTGAGTGTAGACAAAGACATCAAGCTAAAATCACATGAGGTCAATGATGTGTTTGCAGGCACATTTGGGGAAGACCTCAAAGACCACCAAGTCTATTTGAACATTCACAAGTCCAGCTTATGCCGGATTGCATGCAGGTATCCATTGTTCCCATGCGCGGACATGATACATTGGATCGTCTTGCACATTGATCCCAAGACGATGACATTGAGCAGTGTCAGCAGGATGGAGATTGCTACCTTCAAGGCAAAGGATTATGAACAAATGTACCATATGTCGAAGCCTTTGGTCACCATGGAGACACCCTTTAGCATACTCAACAGCAATGCCAACTCCAGAGACATCTTGAAAAAATGGGTGAAGGACCCTGCCAAATTTAGGATGACACCCAACCAGATCTACAAGATGAAGATATTGCAGAAGGCGTATCAATAATTGGTCATATTTGCATGTCGCTTGTATGGCCAAGAGAGCACGGAGACCTTCCCGCAGAGTTGGGTGATCACATTGGACCAACTAGCCAGTGAAGGAAAATCATGCAACTGGTCTGACATGTTGGAACAGGTAACAAGAACTCGAGAGCCACCCAAAGGTTAGCAAGCATAAATCTACATGTTCGCTTACATATTGGATGCAATTTGTGCCCGTCATGAGCTATCGCACTTGAAGTTGGCATGGACATCAGCAAAGACGTCTGTGAACACTTATTGTAAAATGTTGTCCGAATGCAGCTTCAGAGGAGTTATCACACAATTGTCTGATCATTTTGTCACCCCGATGTACAAGATGATATTTGAACAGGATCCACCTTGCATGTCAAAGGAAGCAATGGAGGCACTGATTGATATAGCATATCAATATGCCTTACCTTCCGACACCTTCATACGAATGTACAAAGCAGAGAAGCCTCTGCATGTTTTACCAAAGTTTTCCTTAGACAAGCTTATCATGCAAGAAGTATCATACCACATCTCGATAGGACTGATAGCTAGGCTGCACCGGAAGAAGAAGGCACCTTGGCCCACTCTTCCATTGCGGTTCGGGTTATATGAGATCCGTAATTTCAAGCATGTGGATGTTGACGCAGAGGAGATTGAGAAATATTTGTTTGACACGTGAAGCTACAATCCATATGACCTGCATTATCTTCTAAAGGATCACTACACGAGAGTATAGTTTCAGTGGATCCATGGAGCATGTAATTGGGTAAAGGAGGACCCATGGAGATATTGTTACAGCTTCTCCAAGCCCAATGAACCAGTCGGCATCGTTGTGGAATGGTTAGCGAAGCAGCATCCAGGAGAGCACCAGCAGCAACAACAACAGAGGTAAACATACCAGTGTGCGACAAAGGCAAGAAGAAGATTATTGATGGCATGGAGGAGGAACAAAGCTACAAGTTCTGAGTAGACCCACTTGTGCAGAAAGCAAATTTGGAAATAGAGGCGAAGAGGAAAAAGCACGACAAGAGGAATGTGCAAAGGCAGAGAGAAAAATGAAGAAAGGAGGAAACAAAGAAGGAGTTGCATGAGTTGAAGGAGAAACTCTGGAAGGAAGAGGAGTTACACAAAAAAGAGAAGGAAGTGTAGTAAGAAAAGGTACAATAGGGGTGAAACATGTAAATATAGATTAAACTATGCATGTACAAGTAGTCGACTCATCCGAACAACTAGCACCAAGCAGACAAGGTGAACCATCATAGGAGCGGGACTTTGCTCGAGAGATTGAAAAAGCACTTGAGCAGATGGATACAGATATGGAGCAACAGGAGTTAGAGCAAGACATCGACTTCATGCCTAGCCACCAAGAGGTCAACCCACCAGCTTCACTAGATCTAGAAGCGGAGAAAGTCCCTAGCGACCAAGAAGACACGAAGATCCTTGGAGACAATCCAGAGGGAGAGATACACAACATCTCATTCGATGAATCCCAACATAGAGTTCTGCAATCTCACAGTGTGTGGACTCCAGATGATCATAAATCTCCTGCGCAATTTGAGGAATGAGTGATCGTTTTTATGTGTGCAAACATCCAACATTATTAGCCGATGCTACCAGAGCATATGCTGAAGTCACTAGCTCGAGCTTTTGCTTCCTGATAGCAAAGAAAAATTGAATGGATATGGAGTTACAGATGACCAAGAAAGGAGGACAGTTGGTTACAACATCCGCCCGAGTAGAGTTGAAGAAGGAAATACTGGATGAAGTATTGTCCCTTGACACAGTCATGCGGGTGTTGTATTCTAAGTTTGGTATCGTGCATAAGGTGGTTGTCCATCTCAACAGTTGGTAGCAGCAGTGTGTGAGGAGATCACATATCTTGTCAAATGTGCATGTTGTTGTTGATTACATGAAAACATGGACAATGAGATATAAAGGAGCCCCATTACACTTGCCCAAGATGATGAAGTCCAGAGTGTCGAGCTGAAGGCACACATCTGGAGTTAGATCCAAAACTATGAAGATCTCCCGAAACTTACCACTAGTCTACAGGTGTCCCATGCACAGGTATTCAAGAGTATGAATGTTGTTGTGCACGCACATGCGATCCCATCTATCGAGATGCTCACCTAGGTAAAGGCAAAGGCATAGGTCTGGTTGGAGCTTGACTCGTACTTTTGTGATTAGATGCACATATCCACCAGCCCAGACTTGGTGATCAGTGTAGACACCATGCACCAATATGTTGTTGGTTTAGCCGCACTCAAGATAATGATGCGCATGTTATTAGACGAGTTGAATAGAGGAGCCTGAGTAGTGTACCTAGATGCTATGGAGGCAAGAGTTTGTCTCTAGAAATGTGTCACCTTGGAGTACATGGACACCATCACGCACTACCGAGATTGGCATCAATTTGCTACTATCAACCACCATGAGGATGTCGAAGAGTTGGTCTTCCCACAGTTGTCCGAGTCATAGTGACTTCTTGCATGGCTTGCTCAAGCCTATTTTCTATCACATGGGTACATGTGCAGATTGTATGTAATGTCTTGTCAATTGTAAGTTCAAGTGACGATAGTTGGATGTCACAGTCATAGAGTAGATGAAGAGTCATGAGGGTAAATGAACTCTCACAAAGGGGAATGTCAAGGGCGACCCCACCCTCTGCTATAAATAGTCCCTCATAACTCATTGTAAGGGCTTTTGGCCAGCAAAGCTTCTGATAGGAGTATCTTACAGAAATCTTGGACAACATTGTAATGAGCCCTGGCTTCCCCACTATGCAAAGGTAGTATATCTCTTTGGAGGAGCATGCGGCAATGACTTTAACATTCTGCTATTGAAACTAGTGGTTGTTCATCGATGTATTGTATGATTGTAACTTACACTTCTTAATATAACAGAGCCAACATGTTTCATGCATATGTCGTATTTATTTTAGCTATCTTGTTTACTCTAAATGACATATGTATTTGTTTTCTTACGCATGCATGTGTAGCTATTTTTTGTATATGTATGTATGAATGTTACTGAAATGTGTTGTTAGTTTAACCATCACTTTGGATTGCTAGCTTACTTGCCTTCCATGTTGTGATGCATCTTTGCTTGTGTGTTCCCTTATTAACTCCATGCTTTCATAGGTTTCCAGGGGGCGCACTCACCTCACCCTCTGTGTGTTTGAACTGCTCATGCACCTTCCTTGACTTGTCACATATGTCACACCATTGCTACCAACAGGGACATCTTACTTGCCTCTGTGCGAAACCGTGGTCAAGGCGATACCATATGACCCACTACTGGGACTCCTACACCAAACGTTATGAGGTCTAATTGGGACTTCTTACCAGGAAGATCACCAAACATATTGGCAAGTCCATAACTGTCAATAGGAAGATACCTTGTATGCCGCATTTTTCTTTTACAAAGGGGCACTAGAAATGCTTCATGTGTTATAGAAGGTAGAATACTCAAAACTCAGTGCATTGAGTTAGTACAAGCAGGAAGGATTAGGTGACTGTGATTTGAAGGTTTTGAATGTGTAGTCATAGGAGATGAACTTAAGAAAAACTCAATGCAAAAGTCTAGGAGGGAGAGATATCATCAATAAGGCTCATGAATAGGCAGTTCTAATCTCCCAATGAAGGATTGAAGCTTTAATAATTTTCACTAGGCAGTAGGACCAAGAAGAACTACAAAATGGCTAAGTGTGGGATCAATAGAGTAAGAGAGGGTAAATCATCTAAACGAGACTCAAACATAGATCACACACACAAAATCCATCAATAAAATCCATGGGAATTCACAATACTTATGAACATCAATCACACCTTGAAACGACAACAAAGCAACACTTATTTCTAAGTGTAACCATTGAAACGCCACATTGTGACACAAGTGTCAACTATGACGAGAAAGTGCACTAAGTTGTAGGAATGTGTCTAGCGCATATTATTATGATATGTACGAGCATCTAATGTAGAAGAATGCACTAGAAATCACTCTAGTGATGTGCAAAAGTGTGACACATACATGAGTTGAAACAGTTAGAAGTGACACTTGCGATAGTAAGTAAACGTGAAAATGACACTTGCAAAAATTTAAGAAATTGAAGTTGACACATGCCAAAGAAAAGATAACATAAAACTACCACTTGTTAAAGTGAATCAAGCAAAAACAATAGTCGCGAACATGAAAGCAAGGTACACAAAAGTGACAGTTGAGAAAACTCACTAAAATAGAATTACAATTGCAACCAGAGTGAGGGAGTCTGTTAATGGAAAGTGCACACTGACTGTCAAGATAAGTTGTGAAGTACATTGTGCCTATGGATTGCACAATCACTGTCAATAGTGATTGAGCAACCCTTACTTTCGAGAGTTGTGAAATGTCTATCTAAGCTTGCATAGAAAGATATGTGTTTTTGAATTCATCGAGAATGTGTGAGAAAGTGACTTTGACACTCAGAATCTAAGAAGAAGACATAAACTCTTAACAAAAAATTAATCGACCACGAAGTGACCATGGGACTATAGATCGTAAGATCCTTAGTAGGCTCCAAAATTCAAGTGTAGGAAAATTTTTGGAGGTCGTTGATCACAACATCAAAATGTGTATAATTTAATTATTTGCGTTAAAGGTGTTATTTAGGTCACCTTACTTGAATAAACACCTTAGTGTAATAGCTCTTTGGAACTGAGGTAGAAATATTTAAAGGTTGGGATGATAAAAAGTGACCCCCAAGGGCCAGAAATGTCAAAAAGGAAAATTAATCACTTTTTGGGGTTTTAAAATGACTTATTAAAGTTAATAAAGTAAAAGAATTTATAAAAAAAAATCACTTTATTATTTTAAGAGGGGGGAAAAGGTAAAAAGGTTCCAAAAAGGTAAAAGAAATTCAAATTGAAGAAAAAGGGCGGAAATTGGAAAAAGGGAAATTAAAAAAGAGGAAATTGATTTCCCTCTCATTATTGTCTATTTTCTCTTGATAATTGATTTAGAGATTTCAGTGGAGGATCATTCACCCTAGCTAGTCCATATGGGGAGAATCACTCAAATCTCCCATTTCCATCAATAAAAACATTGTTTGTAGGAGTTTGAAGCATATTTCAAGAAGATTTCAAGTGGTTTGGTTGAGTAAAACATTTCTGGTGCAAATCCTGAGGTTGTGGCTTAGATCCATTTACTATTGGGCGTATTTTGCTTCAAACCCATAAGTTGTGGTTGTGTTTAGTTGTAGCTAGGCACAATTTCCAAGAGAAGAGAGGTCATGGGATACCAAATATCATTGTTGGGCACAATTCTTGTGTATAGAGAGGTTGTGGACCTATGGTTTGTTGGATGGGACACAATTTTCATTGATTTGGAGCATGAAGTCAATTGATATATAGATCTGATTTCATTCTCCTAGAGTTGGGTGCATTCCCAATTTATTAGAAGAGTTAAAACAATTAGATTTGAAGGTTGGGAACTTCCTTCCTTGTTGGAGAATTATCAACAATTGAAACACTCTTAGATCTACCAAAAAGGTGCCTCAAAGTACTGAGCTTATTTTTCATAATCATATTTTGAGTTATTCTAACAGGTGTGTAAACTTGTTATTTTTTATATAAAATATCAGATTTGGTTTGTTCTTTATTTTGCAAGTTTTGGTGAATTTTATAGCTTGTTATTTTTCTTAAAAAAGACTATGCATGCAATACCACAAACTCACATCAAACACGAAAGTATTGTAAATGCATCAAGTTCAACAAGAAACCTCCTTCAAACTTAGAAAATTCATCAACAGTAGAATAGGGACATTATAAACAAAATGTTTGATGAAAGTCCAACACCATAGTTTCCAAGAAAAATCTACGAGATTCTCACTTTTTGGGAAGGATCCAAAAGGGAACCTTACAGTGCTGACCCTTGATCCAAGTTGACTCAACTCCCGGATTTTACCAAGATCTTTTACTTTCGTGATGTGATTAGAATTGCATTTAAAATAGCATAAAGGAACATATATGCATGTTGTAAAGAAGAAGGAACATAACAATCATCAACAACATGAAACTCAAGATGTTGATAACAGAGTTCATCCAGGAGGGACTAAGTCTCTGGGCCCCGGTGTCAAGATGGTGCAGGCCACTGCATTAAGTGTTGTTAATAGTGATGATGTACATAGGTGGTGATGTTGCTATCATACAAGGAAAATGCCCTCACACAGGAGTGGCTCCAAGAGATGTTCTGCTACAGGAACTCTCATTCAAAAAAAGGACTCCTATTAGTATGACATAAACTCATGCATGATGATAATGAACACCCCACTAACATGGCATAAAAGGGATCTCAATGTAATCATACATGGTGACACATGAGCATCCCATTAACATAACGACAAAGGGATATCAAACAAAACATGACAAATCATGACAACAAGTACATCCCACAAATGATTTCGCATCACATCAAGCAGGAACCATGAAACAAGTAAGAAAACAAGATCCCACATCAAACATCAAATAGGGATCTCTGCAGCACAATGCATCTCATAGCAAAAAGAAGTACATGAACATACTACATATACCTCACATCCTTAGGTCATCTAAAGAAAAAGATGTCAAGTTGTTGAAGTTATTCGTACCATCAATCTCACAGTGTCGAATCGCATGGAATTGATTGCTCGCACATGAATGCCAACACCTACACTCCACTTTGAAAAGTGGCTGAAACTTGAAATGAGCAAATGGAAAATCTGAATGCACCATCAAATTTGTGGCATTGAATAGTGCAAAATCGACTGTCAAATTTCTAAATTTTGAAAAAATGAAAATCTGGGGCTTAAGGAATCTTTTAGATTCCCCCTAGATTCCTAAAAGATTCCCTCCTCTAGGTCCTCTGAAAATATTTTTCTCAGATCAGGAAACCGACTGCGCCATCAAGTTCATGTCGCTGAGAGCTGTAAGATCGACATAAAATTTGTCCAATATGGACACTGTAAAAATTTCACCCTCTTGAGAATTTCGCCTAATCATGGTTCTGCCTACCTCTTCTCTAGGCTCATGGTTCCATGTGCAATAAATTAATTAAAAGAAATTAATGCCTCAATTTTCGTGCGTGCTCTTGGCTCCTCCATCCTGCATGATGCATTGACAAATGATTTTATATAAAAAATTATGGGCGAAGATTTCCAAAGAGGTCGTTTGGCATTGTGGTAAAAAATCCTGAGTTATAAGGAGGAGGTCGGGTGGTCAAACCCTGACCCCTCCATGTTAAAACATTTCTCATTTGAAAAGAACCACATATATTTTGTTTTGGGGGGTCAGGTCCGCATTGGGTGGACCACCCCCATAACCTTCGCAGGGCATGTACTATATGTTGTATTAAATGGGGAATGGTTGGCACATTTACTACTGGTTGGCGTGTTAAGAGGGATTATTGGGCCTCCTGTGGAGCAAGCGTGCCATGTGGCTGGGCAGGTTCAATTCCTGCAGGCCCAAAGTTTTTATGGCACATGTTGTTGGGGTGTGGGCCAAGTCCACTGGAGGTGGCTCACCCACTCCCATGTAATATAGTTAATATGTGAGGCGAAGGTTGGAGGATTCGGTGGGGTAATGGTCGCCAACCCAAAATAAAATTTTGTTTTTTTCTATATTTTTAAAATGGTGTAGTTGGGAAGGGAGGTGGCGAGGGTTATGGCCCGCCACCTCATAATATAAATTTTTTTATTTTTATTAAAATAGGGGTTTTCTTCAAATATTTCGAAAATAAGGGATATTGGGCAATTAAACGAGGCCACAATTTTGCCTGCTTTTGAGAGCTAGATTTCATGCCCCGGGATCGGTCAATTTGTAGGAAACTTAAACCTAGCCCACAGTCCAACTTTGACTAAAACTTTGATTGGCTCATTCTCCCTCATTCGAGCTCGGATTGACGAACCATTTGCACCATTGCGATCAGGATAACAAGATCTACGCTCTAGTCTTGGTTCAAAAGTATTCTGACCACTTTGATTTTCAAGCTTCCATAAGCCCTCTTTGTCTTGTGTGTGTCTCTGTAGCCACTTGGATCAAGCCTCCCCATTGAGGAGCTTTTGGTCCTCCAAAAGCATGAAAAATAACCTGCATCTTCTCTGTACCTTGTCTACATCACAAGCATCCTTGAAAAGGTCTCGCTTCCATCTCCTTCACCTTTGTTCTTTAGAGCCTTAAGCGATGAGCCAACACTTGCAACCTCTAGTACATTGTTTTTGCAAATTACATGCTTGACTTTCATGACCAACTAATGACCCAAGCATCCCACACTTGCCATGAGTTTATAACACATACTCGGTGATCAAGTTTACATCAAAATGGAAACAATACCCCAGCTACGAAAACACGACCAACATATCATTGTTGCTCCAACAAGTGATGGAAAACACATCATCGCTGCAACACATGATTTATAAAAATAAAGCCAAACACTATTTTTGCTTTGAAAATTGATGGAAACATGACATCACTATGACATTTTATCATGCAACTCAAAATAAGACCAGACATCATTGTTGCTTAACAAGTGATGGAAAACACATCATCATTTTTAGATTTTGAAATGCAACAAATGATTTACAAAAGCACGACCATGACAAGCTAACATATCTAGAAACCATTTTTCACTTATCACTGTGAATGGGTCATCCCCCTGTGGTGGTTTTTCTTGTCAAACAATTGTTTCACCTGGTTCATGCACTGATGCTTTGTCTTTAAGGCACTGCTATGGATGGAGCCTCCAACGAATGGCTCTTTAATGGCCACTTTTTTCGCAATGACTGCAATAGGTCTTCTTCCTCCAAATATTCTTAACATGTTTCTTTACCTATTGTTGAGAGAGTCTTTCATGCCTCATCCTTTTGTGTGCTGCCATTCTTTTCCAACACTTAGAAGATGTATGGTTATATAATTCACAGAAGGTACATGTTTTTCGGTTCCATGATTGACGTTCATCTTTAACGACATGATTATAACCGAAATGAACTTTTGAATATCGAGAGTGGTTATACCTTTCCTTGTTGTCTATGGTGTAAGTATGGTGATGAGAGCTTGCCTCAGCTCTTTCCCTGCAATGGGCATTGCCATGGGATGATGGGGATGTGTTCCCATCATTCTCTTTCCTTGACGATTTTGACGATGTCTCAGAAGAATCTAACACCTTCGAGCCTTCTCCTTCGGTGTACCCCAAGCCTGCAAATTGAGGTCTTTGCACAACCTCCAATCATTGAGTTATGCCTTGGTTATTAACACCAAGTTCTTTTTCCTCCTCATGCCTTGTCTTGGTAAGGAGCCTCATGTTTGTCCTTGTAATTGGGATCTCCAAATCTCCAATAGAAATCATACTATGTGAAGATGAAACCAAAAGGAAATCAACATCTTTCACCATCTTTGTCGATTTGGAAAGAACTGATGAGGGCCTCTCATCATCTGTTGTTGGTGGTTCGCTAGCTGTCTCGGCGCATTCTCTAACTTCCTTTCTGACATACCCAAGTCCTGCCTTCCAGGGTAATTATTCTACTTTGATGGAGTTGACAATGCCTTGGCCATTAATGCCCAAGGATTTTCCTTCATAACCCATTTTCTTCAACAGTTTGGAGCCAATCCCTATGGTATGATTTTCAAAAACAGCGAAATCATCATCAGGACACATACATGAATTTAGAGAATTACTTTTTACCTCACATGGGTCATGCTACAGCTTTTCTAAGGCCTTGTCCTTAGCTTGCAGCTATTGTAGCAAACTTTGTTTCTCCTATTACTCTTCATGTAGAAGCATCTTCAATTCAGTGTTCTATGTTTGAAGATTCTAGTTGTTGTTCTTCAGTTCTTCTAGGGCCTCTTCGATGGCTTTCCATTGAAGCTGCAATCGCTTCTTTTCCTCTGTCTCTTTTTGTAGAGTTTCATACATTATTTCCACCCTTTGGGAAATTTTAAGCATGGTCTCGTACATCGCTTTTTCATCCTATGTCGTTGCACGCTCCATTGTTCACACTTGCAATTCACATCCATGAAAAGACCACTCTAATACCAAACTTGTTCCAAGTTGACTCAAATCCCGGATTTAACCAAGATCTTTTACTTTCGTGATGTGATTAGAATTGCATTTTAAAAAAGCATAAAGGAATATATATGCATGTTGTAAATAAGAAGGAACATGACAAGCATCAACAACATGAAACCCAAGACATTGATAACAGAGTTCGTCTAGGAGGGACTATGTTTCTGGACCCCGATGTCAAGATGGTGTTGGTCACTACATTAAGTGTTGTCAATAGTGATGATGTACATAGGTGGTGACGTCGCTATCATACAAGGAAAATGCCCTTGCGCAAGAGTGGCTCCAAGAGATGTTCCGCTATAGGAACTCTCATTCAAAAAAAGGACTCCTATCAATATGACATAAACTCATGCATGATGATAATGAACATCCCGCCAACATGGCATAAAAGGGATCTCATTGCAATCATACATGGCGACACATGAGTATCCCATCAACATAACGACAAAGGGATCTCAAACAAAACATGACGAATCATGACAACAAGTACGTCCCACAAATGATTCTACATAACATCAAGCAGGAATCATGAAACAAGTAAGAAATAAAGGTCCCACATCAAACATCAAACAGGGATCTCTGCAGCACAATTCATCTCATAGCAAAAAGAAGTACATGAACATACTACATATGCCTCACATCTTGGGGCCATCTGAAGAAAAGGATGTCAAGCTGCTGAAGTTGTTCGTATCATCAATCTCACGGCGTCGAATCGCATGGAATTGACTGCTCGCACATGAATGCTAACACCTGCACTCCACTTTGAAAAGTGGCCAAAACATGAAATGAGAAAATGGAAAATCTGAATGCACCATCAGATTTGTGGCGTCAAATAGTGCAAAATCAACTGTCAAATTTCTAAATTCAGAGAAAATGAAAATCTGGGGCTTAAGGAATATTTTAGATTCCCCCTAGATTCCTCAAAGATTCCCTCCTCTGGTTCCTTTGAAAATTTGCTCTTAGATCAGGAAACTAACTGTGCCATCAGGTTCATGTCGTTGAGAGGTGTAAGATCGAAATAAAATTTGTCAAATTTGGACACTACAAAAATTTCACCCTCCTGAGAATTTCGCCCAATCATGGTTCCACCTGCCTCTTCTCTGGGCTCATGGTTCCACCTGTCATAAATTAATTAAAAAAAATTAATGCCTCGATTTCCATGTGTTCTCTTGGCTCCTCCATCCTGCTGGGTGCATTGACAAATGAGTTTATATAAAAATTTGTGGGCAGAGATTTCCAAAGAGGTCGTTTGGCTTTGTGGTAAACAATCTCGAGTTATAAGGAGGAGGTCAAGTGGTCAAACCCCGACCCCTCCATGTTAAAATATTTCTCGTTTGAAAAGAACCACATATATTTTGTTTTGGGGGTCGGGTCAGCATTAGGTGGCCCACCCCCATAACCTCTGCAACACATGTATTATCAGTTGTATTAAAAGGGGAACGATTGGCGCATTTATTGTTGGTTGGCGTGTTAAGAGGGATAGTTGGGCCGCCCATGGAGCGGGCCAGCCATGTGGCCAGGCGGTTTCAATTCCCACCTGCCCAAATTTTTTATGGCACATTTGTTAAGGTGTGGACCGGGTCCACCAGAGGTGGCCCGCTCACCCCCATGTAATATAGTTAATATGTGACGCGAAGGTTGGGGGGTTCAGCAGGGTAATGGCCGCCGACCCAAAATAAAATTTTGTTTTTTTTTTATATATATTTTTAAAATGGTGCAGTTGGGAAGGGAGGTGGCGGGGGTCACAGTCCGCCACCTCATAATATATATTTTTTTATTTTTATTAAAATAGGGGTTTTTTTCAAATATTTCGAAAATAAGGGATATTGGGCAATTAAACAAGGCCACAATTTCGCCCGCTTTCAGGAGCTAGATTTCATGGCCCGAGGTTGGTCAATTTGTAGGACACTTAAACCTGGCCCAAAGTCCAACTTTGACCAAAAATTTGACTGGCTCGTTCTCCCTCATACGAACTCAGATTGACGAACCATTTGCACCGTTGCGATCAAGACAACAAGATCTATGTTGTGGTCCTAGTTCAAAAGCATTCTAATCACTTTGATTTTCGAGCTTCCATAAGCCTTCTGTCTTGTGTGTCTCTCGAGCCGCTTCAAGAAGTTTTCAAGTGGTTTTGTTGAGTAAAACATTGTTGGTGAAAATCCTAAGGTTGTGGTTGAGATTCATTTACTATTGGGCATATTTTGCTTCAAACCCACAAGTTGTGGTTGTGTTTAGTTGTAGCTAGGCATAATTTCCAAGAGAATAGAGGTCATGGGATATCAAATATTATTGCTAAGCACAGTGCTTGTGTATAGAGAGGTTGCGGACCTATTTTTTGTTGGATGGGACACAATTTTCATTGATTTGGAGCTTGAAGTCAATTGATATATAGATCTGATTGCATTCTCCTAGAGTTGAGTGCATTCCCAATTTATTAGAAGAGTTAAAACAACTAGATCTGAAGGTTGGGAACTTCTTTCCTTGCTGGAGAATTATCAACAATTGAAACACTCTTAGATCTACCAAAAATGGTGCCTCAAAGTACTAAGCTTATTGTTCATAGTCATATTCTGAGTTATTCTAACACGCGTGTAAACTTGTTATTTTTTTTATATAAAATATCAGATTTGGTTTGTTCTTTATTTTGCAAGTTTTGGTGAATTTTTCATCTTGTTATTTGTCTTAGAAAAAACTATGCATGCAATACCACAAACTCACATCAAACAAGCAAGTACTGTAAATGCATCAAGTTCAACAAGAAACCTCCATCAAACTTAGAAAATTCATCAACAGTAGAAGAGGGACATTATAAACAAAATGTTTGATGAAAGTCCAACACCATAGTTTCCAAGAAAAATCTACGACATTATCACTTTTTGGGAAGGATCCGGAAGGGAACCTTACAATGTTGACCCTAGTTCTTGATAAGGGGTTAAAACATTTCTCACTATGTAACCTCGAAAACTAGATTCATGGGAGGTATGTGATGGAAACACTTCCCTAGTCATGTGATGACAAATTCCAAATTCTTTCTATGGATGTTGCATTGAAATATTTGAGGCTTCCGCCACTTTGGTTCTATCAGTGGTTAGATTGGTATAAGTCAATGCCATAGTATATTGTAGTAGAAGGCATATAGGATAGGAAGGAAGTAGGTTAGGGAGGATGGGAGGATATAGGTTAGTTGCGAACTTTAGATGGGAGGTGATCTCTTCTTATACTTTTGCTTAGTCTTAGCTACTACACCTTCTCATTGTTTGATTATGTCTAATTGTTAATTATTCCTTGGTTTTTGTATCACGTTAACTCCAACTTCGGGATGAAGTTTTTTGAAGGAAGGGTGTATGTAATGCCCACTTCCTTATCTTATTTTGCTATGTTAAGTTTTTAACCTACCCAAGGTTATATTTCTTGATGTGATAGACCCTTATTGGTGTTATTAGTATACATATGAGGTATGTGTATGCTAGCTACATACCCACACCTCACACAAATACACTAGCATTATATGGCTTATTATGCTAGATGATTAATTAATGGTTAAGATTGATTAATGATTAACCTTAAAATTGATTAATAATCAAGCTTATGATTAACCTTAAGCTTCATTAACAAATAATTAATTTATTAAACATTAATCTTAATTAATAATTAATTAATTAACTAGATTTCATCATGATTAATTTAATAATTAAATTAATAGGATTCTTATGAATCTGTTGATTTGACTGGCATTTAAAAGATTTTATTGTTTTATTTATTAAGGGGTGAGTGGGTGAATAGACCGCCTAAGGCATTAATTAGGGATGGTGGGGTAGGTGAAAAAGGATACAGTGGAGGTTATGCTCGAGGATGGTGTCAAGGGGGCATTGATTCAAGGAGTGAGATAGGTGCAAGGGAAGAACATAAAGGGAAGACTTATGTTTTTCTTGTGGGAGATGATCCTAGGAGGAGCGTCGCAACCAAGACATCATAACCAAGTATAACTTTTGTTAATTATTATTGTTAAATTATTTGAATTTCATATGCTATTAAATAATCTAATGAAAAATATGTTGTGGAATGAATAGAAAAAGAATATGTGGTAGTAATAAACAAAAAAATGTTTTACTTGCTGAGTAATTTCTTTATACAAACTTGAGACCCAAGAAGGGGATCTCACAAAAATGATAACCACCAAGGTGAAGTAAAGGAACAACAACACAACCAATAGTGCTCTATAATCCCATTGGAATCTGCAATCCATGTTAGAATGCCTTAAATTTAAATGAAAGAACTTGAATGCAAAAATGGTTAATGTACCTCAAAATAGATGACCCACCTTTATTAGATGGGTAGGATAGATTAATGAATTTACTAACCAAAAAATGGGTGAGAGGCAACTGAGGTTGGCTATTTTGGGATCATAATAGGTGTTGCTAGTTGGCAAGTTGCATCACAAGAGAAAAATTTTCTCCTAGGGTAACTATGTATGTGGAAGGATAATATGGTCATTATTGTACATATATCTATGAGATCCACGTTTTTGGGGGAGTTTGTTGCTTCATTACAAAGAGTGCCCTATCTTTATTACTCATTTAGGCATTTTGTAGACATTTTAGGGTGGTTGGCCCTCGTATTTAGTGGAGCACTCAAACCCTGCATGTGGGCACATTTCAATGCACCTCCTTAATGAGCATTTTAGGAGGTTATGACACACATTTCAAGAGGGAATTCTACATGGTCAAACAAACTCAACCTTGGGAAGTGTTTTACATAAGGAGACAACAAGTGGCAGTCCCACCTATTGGTCTCTTTATATTATTATGTATCTTAACTTACCTTTTGGAGGTTGTTAGAAGATACAATATTACTTTTATTTATCCTAGGAGAAATAATGGATCTAGAACTTTCCTATTATTATTGTATTGTTGAGAATTTTGAGCTAGATCTCTATATAAAGAAAATCTCCCCCCCCCCCCCCCCCCCACCCCATCGGTGTGGTCATTGAAGGATTGAGAAAATAAATCATTGGTTAAATATTGAAGATATTTTGGTATGAAACAAATGTTTAAGGCTATTTTTCATCTTGCATCCATATTGTTGTTTCTATTTGCTCGAAATTTCAAATTTCATTGCAAAGGACTTCGATTCAGAGTTGAAATCTATTATCTAAATAAGGGAATTGGTTGAGGTGTTTCTTTTTCATTTCCCTTGCTAATTTTTGTTGTTAAATTAGATAATTTGTTGTTTTCATTTGATTAAAAGATAGGGAAAATTTCTACTTTGTAGCAAGGTCTCCCCTTCATTGTTATGCATATATATCTTAGGAGCACCTTTGGAAGGGCCCTCTTACTAATTTTCGACAATTTTAAATAACTTTCATAAGTAGATTCTAGCATGTTGTAACAACATTATATTGTTTCAAGTCACATATATTCAAACTATCTAAATATCTTTTGACTCCATTGGCCCTAAGTTGATGTTTAGCAATTATCTTCCTTTCAATCAACCAAAAATATATACTAAAAACCTATAAACTTTTTTTCATTTCCTCTAAAATAAACCTTATTTCTTCATCATAAATAAGGCTTAGTTGTGTGGAATTTCCCCCTTGTGCTAATTGATAGTTATCCTAAAGAGAGGAGTTAATATGGTGAGATTGGGTAAACTTTCTACATTACCCATGGATTTTCACTTGTCCCCTAGGGATTTACCACTTAAATTAAACAATTGCAAAGTAATATTTTTCATGCAAGGGCTCTTTACAATATTGACACAAGAAATTTTACAAATCATACAAGAACATGCACCTAATTTAGCTCATACAAATTATTAATGGCATATACTTTACAATGTGAACTCGTGCATTTTTCCAATCAAATCCTTGCATTATAACATGCACATACATAAATATTTATTAAATCATACTGCAATCGATTATCCATGATAAAACTACGAAGTAAATTGAACCACTCTGCAATTGGGCAAATACTTGAAAAGATGTATTATCCTTAAAATGAGTATATATTGTTTTCTAATGCCTCATGGAATGTATCATGAATCAATCCAAGCTTAGAACACACAAGGAAATTGCTTTGTTCCCTTCTGGCTATATAATTCACTTTACATTAAATAATATTGTAAGCATCTTTAAATAAAAAGATCCATAATATGACAAGATTTTGAAGCAATTGAAGGTAAACCAACAATGTGAGAATACATATGCACATATTTAAAACCACACTTACATGTATATTCTATCCATCCTTTACATACACAAAAAATATATGGATGTGTGAAAACGTGTGTGCACAATGATGTATTGATGGCCCCAATTATAACAAACATGTTTAGGTAAATTAACATGAATGTCCATATCTTACATGTGAAGTACTTCTTTTTTGGCTTGATCCACGGGGGATTTGAACCTTGAATCATATGGATTTTTTTTTTTGTATCCCAAAGTAACCCAACATCTCGCCTAACATGTAGCTACTAGTAAACCTCTAGGGGTCTATGGCCTATCCTCCTCTCCATAAACCGGGTCACAACTAGGGGTATTAGAACCTTGGATCTCTTAGTTTTCCCAGGACTAACATTACTCCAATCACCAATTGAGCTACCCCTAGAATGAATCGTATGGTTTTTACATAGTACTTCACAACACGATTATCACCAATTATGCTACCCTCATGGGCTAGAATAAACTATATTTTCATATAAACAAACCATCAAATTTATAATTTTCTCCATAAATCTAAAAAGAAAAACACAATAACATCCATGTGAAAAATATATTAATATAATTAATTGGCCACTGCGCAAAGTTTATTTCTTTGTGAACACTTATTTTCATTACTTCATTAAAAAAGTTATAAAGCTTCAAGCTTTAGGAGATTCCAAAATGGTTATCAACTAGAAAAATCATAAGATTGTTGTAGAAAAAATCTTCTTATAACATATTCTACAAGATATTCATGAAACTAAGGTAGATTTCAAATGACTATCTTTCACTCACATCCTCAAAGAAAAAATTCCAAAGTGGTGTCTCTATCTAAAGCAACATTAAATGCAGACTGGAAAAATAAACATTTTAGAATTTATTGATTGGGAAGAGGTTGAACAAATGGCCTTCCATTTTTGAATATTGTTTCTTTTCTTTCCCCTTTTTGGTCTATGTGGTTCATGGACCTTGGAGATTAGTCCCTGCTACGTCCATGGAATATTTATGCCAGGAAGATCCACCCAATGGGATCACTTCATGTCCGCTTAACCATGGAGCTTGACCCTGAGAGTGTTGAGAGAATTGAAACCATAACCTCTCAATAACAAAGGTGATTTAATGACAAGGACTATAGCAATTGAGTAAGCCCTCGAGGACATGTCTAAATATTGTTGCTTTGCTTATAAAGGTTTAAAGGATTTGTTGTCATGATGATATTTTTTGTTTTTTCATATGTTTAGTATAAGTTGTCATGTAAAAAGATACTTTTAAATCTTCCTAGTTAGAAAGAGTGCTTTCGTCAAAGACTAAATAAATCTGACAGGTGGGAAGAAATTCATAGTCCTTGTTTTGGTGGTAAAAGCCAAAAATATGTATATTGAAACTTGAAAAAAAAAATCTCAATGAAAAAATAATAATAAAAAAATGGCCATCAAAATATGAAATCTAATCCTAATTAAATCAACATCTAAAAAAACCTTAATTTACTAATTTTATAATAAATAATTAAAATTCATTTACCAAATTAACATAAACTTAAAAATAATATTTTTATTTATTTTTTATAAAAATATATTGTGAAATATAAATTTCATATTATGTAATAATAACCAACATTATTCATCTTATTTTTACTAAATACCATTTAGAACATAATTAGCATAACTAAAATTAATTTACCAAATTAATTTTACTTTGAAATTATTTTTTTTTTAACATTTTGTGGAATATAAATTTCATATTAATAATAACTAACATTAATTATTTGATTTTTACTGAATATGATTTAGAACGAAATTTAACAATTCTTTTTAAAAGAAGTGATTTATTTTAACTATGACAATCTTTATTTTTGCATCAAGAGGCTAGACAGTCTACAATGGAGATTAATTTTTAAATAAAAATATATTTATAACAAAAAATATTACAATTAATTTTACTAAATATTTCAATGTTTTACATTAAATAATATAATTTTATATCAACTTTATATTTTATATGGAGAAAATAATTTATTTATTTTTTTTCTCACTTTCATTGTCAAGAAGACATGCACCTTATCACATTCTTAATATATATGTTGATTAAAAGATCAACTTATCACATTCTTAATATATATGTTGATTAAAAGATTTTAACATCAAATAGGAGTGAGGGAATTCTTATTCCATTAATAGGTGTTGTGTAACTTCTTTCATTCCTATTATGTGTGTTCGGTAAAAGATTTTAACATCAAACATATATAGACAAAAAGACTGAAATAATTCTCATTCCATTAATAGGTGCTTTCTAATTCAATTGAGAGAGATTTGTAATTCTTTAACATTTAAAAAATATTAATAATAAAAATAATTCAATATATGCATACATATATTTAGGTTCTCTCTTTCAAAAGAAAGAATCTCTTAGGATATAGAAAGAAAGAAATTATTTTAACATCCACGAGGCTAAAGATAGCATATGGGACAGATTGCTTCTTCATCTGCTTGATGTATTCGGTCCTTTTTCTGCGAATCTTCAAAATAAATGCTCCCAGCATCTCGACAAACCCCTCGCTAAATAGATTATCCCAACAGCTAGATGCTCGCAGATCTTCATAACTTTCCTTGTTTTCTTTGAAGGCCTCACATTCTAAAATGAAATGTTTTTCTGTTTCCACTTTTCCAGACGAACAAAAAATGCATACTCTTTCTTCACACACTTCCTTTGGCCTTTTCCAACGCCATGTTTCACAACGGAGTTGATGCGAATTAGTCCTTAACTGAGCAATGAGAATTTTGGTTCTCCCAGAGATATTTGCCTCTATGTATGCTTTTGGTTGATGACTATGAGTGGGATTAAACACTTCAATAAAGTATTTTTTCTTTCTTCCTAGCTCCTTATCCCAAGTACGTTTGTGGAACTTTTCCATAACAAAGACTTTTATGTCTTTGTTGTTTATGGGACACACATTTAAGAAAATACCTCATTTACTAAACCATTTGTTATTTTGCTGCATCCAAGTTTTTCTGCTCTTGCACAATCTATCATTAAAGACAACCTTAGGCCATCTACCCTCTTCCATTTGCTCAAATTTTTTTAAATACCTTATGACTCGCACCATAGCAATTGCTTCAATAGAAGCAGTTCCTGTTTCACTTAACAAGATATCATAAGGAACTACACTTTTAATCTTAAATTTGTTTGTAATCAAACGCTTCTGAATTTTCTCAATTTGTCTCCATTGCATGTTGGATGTACTGCTGGTCCATAGTTCACAACCATAGAGAATCACCGGAATCACTAGAAGCCCAGAAAGAGTTTGAGTGGTTTTCCAGTCCCATAACTCTGCCTCTCTACACCTATTTTGAAAAGCATAAAATTCTTTCCAACCCCCCAAAGTTCTTTTCTGCCTACAACCATTCCAGCTTAGATTTTTGTTGAAGTCAATTCTGAGGTATTTATAATCCACAACTTCTTCTAGAATGTTGCTTTCAAAGGAGAACTTATGTTGGTTAGGTTTCCTTTTCTTAGAGAAGACCACTACTTTTGTTTCGCTGATATTGACTTGCATCCCCACACTTCAACAAAAATTCTCAAGGGATAGTAAGTGCTCTTGCAGACCAAGAGCCGATTTAGTAATCAGAATAAGGTCGTCTGCATACAAAAGAAACCTTATAACAAACTTGCCCAAATAGATACCATCACTCCTTGTGAATTTAACCACTCCTCAAGCTTGTCGATATATAAACCAAAAAGGGTAGGAGATAGTGGGCAACCTTGCTTGACCCCGATATCACTTCTAAAACTTTTAGAAATGCTTGTTGAAGTTCTAATTTGGACTTTCACCTCTTCATACAACCTATGCAAAGTTGTGCTCAAATGTTTAGGAACCCCAAGTTCCTCCATTCTGGGCCAAAGCTTATCCCTAGGAACCGAGTCAAAAGCTTTTCTGAAATCAACAAAGAAACAAAAGACTTCTTCCTTTTTCTCCCAATCTTTTTCAATGATGTGCCTTAAAGTTATACAATGGTCAACTGTGGAATGTTTAGGTCTAAAACCTACTTGCCCTTTAGCACGCTTATCTCTTTCTTCTGCCCACTTGCTAATTTTGTTTTCTAGCATGCTTCCAAATAGCTTTGCAAACAAAGGGTTTATCATGATGGTCCTATAATTAGAAGGATTATTGACGTCACCACTCTTAAAAAGAGGTATTGCTCGACTAGTTGTCCAATCTATGGGGAGCCCTTGCTGTATGATGTTGTTGAAGAGTTTTATAATGTGGGGTGCAAGAATCTTTGAGCCCCACTTTAGATATTCTGCTTGGAGTTCAGCTAAGTCTTTTGCTTTTCTAACACCCAACTTCTTGATATCCATCTCTACCTCTTGTACCATGAAGAGTTCAGTATCGGTGTTGACCAAGGGGGGAGGAGCAACCTTGGGAACCTGCTCATAGAGTTCTCTTGCATAGTCAAACCATTTAGAAGTTGTAATATTATTTTCAATTTGTATCTTTTTCGGTTGGAGCTTCTTTCAAAATAATTTGGGATTATTTTTCCCAAGGAATATTAGTTCTTCCCTCCTTGAAACTATGAAATCGACCTTTTTCTTGCTTAATAAATGCTTCTAAGCTTTGATCTTTATGTTATCCTTGTTTGACTCTTTCCACATTCTCCTTGCCTTTTTGCATTCCCCGTCAAACCAAGCATTAACAGGAAAGCAATTTGTTTCAGAGTTCTTAATTTTTGCTCTTTTTCACTTTGCAAGTGCACATTGAATTAAATGTGCTAATTCATGACTATGAAGGTTGTGAATTGTAATTTTCTCCTTCTCGAAGAGCCTCTCTAGCGTCATTTTGAAGGTATTACAATTTTCTGGGGTCAAAAGAATTATGCCCTGTGGAGGATTTTGTTGGACATGCTGAATATTTTGCTCTAATTGTTTATTTCCAATCCACGAGAAACATAAATGAATTGGCTTGTGATCTAATTTCAAGTCCCACAACTGATCTCCAATCAAAACTTCCTCCATTTTCTCGCACAAACCATGTGAGCAAATTACATAATCTACCACACTTGCTCCATTGTAAGTATTGCAAGTGAAATTACCAGACTTTGCCCATCTAGTCAAGCCATTACAAATGACTAAATCAAAGGCCCCACATAAAGTAAGCAATTGTTCACCAAAGAGATTGCAACCCTTGTCCTCTAAAATTCTTTCCCATTGATGCTTACTTTCTTCTGTAAGCCAAATAGGGTCACAATCATCTTTACAACAAAGTATGCAAGCTTGCTCACTTGCACTCCTAGCATTGAAATCACCCATTATAAGGACTTCACCTAGCTATGAATATGTTGCAATATCCTCTTTTAACGCTGCAAATGAATCTTTGTGGTCAAACCCTCTACTTTTGTAGATTTTTGAAACCTGCGGCGCAAAATAGCATGTTGCAATTCTGATGTGGTTTCCATTTTCTAATAGTTTAAACCAAATGAATTTTTTATTTGAATCCTATTTTTCTAATTGAATGAGACAACCTTCTTTCTCCCTTACTAAAACCATGATACCCCCATGCCCTTTGCCATTCCCTGCTGCCTTGTTCCACACTGCCATCTTCTAGTATCCTTCAAACAAAGGTGTCTTGCACCCTTCATGCTCATGTGTTTCTATGAGGCAAATTATGTCTCTATCTTTTGTAATAGACCCTAACCCAAGTCCTCGTCTCTATGGGTAACCTCTACAATTCCAATAAACTAATCTTAAGGAAACCTGTGTATGACTTGATTGCTATTTATTTTGACATGCAAGACTCACATTTAAGTCTTCATTCCTGCTTCCCATACTGACCTTGCTTTATGATTTCATGTTGAAGAGTTTGTTGCCTCTTCTTTATTACCATCTCGCTGCTCTGTTTTGGAAGGAGGTCCAAATTGCACTATCACCGCTTTGCCTTTATAAATCCATGTTCTCTTGCCTTCATCTCTTATTGCCCTAACCTTTAAAATTTCCCCCCTTCTTTCCTCCTGTTGTTTTACAGTTAAATCTTCTTCTAGGAAGAAACGAGAACCCCTCAAGAGATGTTTCTTACTTAGAATGATATATTTATCACGCAAGCTAGGCATAATGACTTTTATGGGCTTGGCCCTCTCCCCGTTAAACTTACCCACCCTCCATGCTTGGTATATGTGTCCTTGCCATAGCAACGTGTCTTTCAAGAAGTTTCTTGCAAGGTCAAGAGTATATTCATTTTTCCCATAGTCTTTCACCCCTTTAATAATCATGTTCGCTGCCCTGTTTTGTCTTTCCTTGCCTTCACTATCTTGCATGTTGTCAACCTAAATATTTGTTTCTCCTTCCTTATTAGCAGAATTGTGAATAACTTGAGCCCAAGTTCTAGAAACTTTGGTGTAATCTCCTTTCTTTTCTTCTCTTGCATTCTCTTCATGGTTGTTTATTTGGGCAATCATTTTCCCTTTATCCTGGGATGATTTCACATTCACCCCACTCTGTATTTTCCACTACAGATTTCTTTATGTTTTGCACATCCGCCTTCATGCATTGCCATTATGTCTTCCCTATCAGGAGAGCTTCCTATAGCAATGTCGCTTGTTCTTTTAAAACTTTATTGTTTTTTGCTAAAGCCTTGTTCTCAACTATTATTATATGAATTTTATGATCTCTTTCCTGCCCTTTAGCTTCTAAAACCTCCAACCTTTGTTTTGCATTTAACAATTCTTTCACATAAAGCTCAGATGACCAGGTGAGAGGTGTGGATGTGGGACTATATAAGGTAGAATCGTCAATGACTTTTCCTTTGGACTTCTTGTTGCCATGTGCTTGTAAAGGAGACTTGTTTGAGCGCTTTTTGCGAAGGGATCGAGTACTTTTCTTTTTACACTGTTTCTTCCTTGTTTGCTCCCATTTTAGGCGGGATATTCTTCGTTTTAAAATGCCCGATATTTTTTGGCATTGACCCAAACCCACTTCCCAGCTTTGGCAAATGAGGCAATTTTCACTTGTCCTAAATCATTTGTCTCCACATGTTCTGAAATTTCTTGTTCTTTTGTCATGTTTGAATGCATTTGTCGTCCAACCTATTTCGAGAAATATGTCGGTCTATAAAATGCCAAGATTACTTCGCACTACTCCCAGTTGTTCAGATTATCGTTGCTCCTTGCTCGCTGCACGATATTTCTGTTGTATAAAAACTCCCTGCTCGCACACTTCTCACTATTCATTGCTAGCTGCTCCCAATGTTGATCACACTCGTCACATTGCTCTTCTCACACAACCTATGTATCTTGAAAACAAAATTATGATGATTCAAGGACAACGATGAAAGATTATTCAAAGGAGTATTAAGAGCCATCAGAGCATAATTTCCACTAATACATGGGATTCCTCAAGGTCGAAGGGAGATATGGTATATATAACGTTTATTTACTGCACTGTAAGAGGTAGATGGGTTCCTTATAAAAACTGAAAAAACAAATAGATCTCTCCAACTCTCCCCTTCTCCGACATCCGCGGATCAAATCCCCCTAGCACTCCACTGACTCTATATCCCCAAATAACAACAAGCATTCAACGCTCAGTGGGCAAGCTCGTTATCTCTGTTCACCATATTTGCGACTAGTCACAAAATCGCATTTTTGAGTCCTAGAGATGTCACTGGAAAATGCGACCTGTCCAAAAATGCAACTATGCGACCTTCACAAGTCGCAGTTCCTTTCCACCATAATTGTGATTAGTCGCAAAACCACATTTTAGAATCTTAGAGCTGTCACAGGAAAATGCGACTGTGCGACTATGCGACCTGGCCAAAAAATGTGACTATGTGACTTGGCCGAATATACGTTCCTATCGCTACTATGTTCCTGGTCAAATATACGTTCCTGAGAAAGCGTGAAGCACAAAAATGGTAGTGTTGTTGTTGAAGATCAGAACTCGAATGTCATAGAAAACAGGATACGGGCTTTATATGAAGTGTGGACGATAACTTGCCCAGAATAGAAAATACAAACACGCATCGTAGAACTAGAAAAACAAGAGTAGTAGATCACAACAACAGAAGCTTACATGCCTACTATTTTGATTATATATCTAGCCGCTTGCCAGAGTAATGTTAGCATTCTTTTATCTGACTTCGTTGATGTTTTCGGATGGAGGATCAGTGTAATGGGGAAGAAAGATGGATGAATTACCTCGAGAAAGCCCACAAAGCATGCGGCATAACATGCAATTGTACATCACACTCAGAATAAACAGAGCTCAACCTATTCTGGAAAGCTCGAGCGTACTATATTATCTTCTGAAGTATATTATTTACTACCATTTCAGTATATGTTTTATATTTCAGTATAAGTTATTCAAAATCAACATAGATTCATCATAATATAGGATCTATCAGAAATAGACAGGAATAAAATATCTAAAAGTGTAAACCTCTCCTCAAACTTTACAATCAAAGAGTAATTTGCCTATTTTGCCTATTGCAAAATTTGATCCCTCTAAATCTGAATAGATCTAAAATTATAAATCTATACTAATTAAATAAATTCATTTTAAATGTTATTTTTCCAAAACAATTAAATTTATTTTAAATGTTATATTTTTCCAAAACAATTAGTTTTATTCAGAATTAACCTACTAAAATTATATTAATAAAAAAACTCATACATTTTTATACATAAATATATATATATATACTTCCCACACTAATAAATAATGAATAACCACGCTCTAATATCTCAATGGGAATGAGTCTATCAGAATCCATTTTCTTCCCTCTAGCATAGCACGTGTCACTCAAAAGCAACGCAAAATCAACACGTTTTAAATAGCACGTGTCACTCAAAAGCAACGCAAAATCAACACGTTTTAAAGAACGGACCCAAAATCAACTCGTTTTAAAAGAATGGGTAAAATTTTCAAAAAAAAGTTGTTTTAGTGTGATTTTTCATTTTTTATTATAAGTTTTTTCTGTCTAATTTTTCTAAAATCTAGTAAGAATATATTGAAATCACAAGCTTCATGGGTAATTTAAATAACACAAATCAAAATTTCACCTCAAATTTTTCCACTAGAAATTTTCCACTAAATTCCAGCATCAGAAAGTCCAAAAAATCACACTAAATCAACTCTTTTCAAAATAACTGCCGCAGAAAAATGTCCATGTTACATCATAAGTATTTGTTACATCCTTTCCTCTTCGAGGAGGACTGACCTGACTTTCGCTTGAGAAGTCCGACAGTAGGGGATCACTCTTGTCAAAATACTTTGATACATTCACGTCATTTAAATATTAACAGTACTTCTGTTCTCAAAAATATTGGAGTCCATATTTCAAAAATACTCACAAGATATGCTACAGCCTACAGCAGATGACACCAGAGGGTAAATAACTTGTGAAACCACTATCATTCCTTTAAGCTTCGATCAAGGGCTGCCCTTCTGCAAAATCTAAAAAACATAAAAATTTCAAAACAATCCATGAATGATAAAAGGGATATGACTTCAACCATAATCATTTCCTATTTCCTTCAAATGCTATTAAAGCTCTGAGGAAATTGTACTACCCTGGAACAATATTCAAATTTCTTAAGATAGATTTGGACTATATGAATCCCAGATGACCATCTGCAAGGCAAAATCATACAGTCTGTTTGATATTGATACACCTATTATTACAAAGTTAGCCACCCGGAGCGGATCACTTTTCTGTCATTTTATTCATGTCCTATTGTGATCTCTCCTCCAATGTCAAGGTCATGTCCCAGCTCCGTGAATTTTCATTCTTGGCATTCTCTTTTGAGAACTGCCAATCCTTGATATAACCCGGCCGAGATTGTGGAGGATGAGTCGCTATACCACCTGATATCATGGAAACCACTCGAGACATGGAAGGTCGCTGTGAGGGACTTGCTTGTGTACACAAAAGACCCACGTGAATAATCCTCAACACTTCTTCTTCAGAGTAGCTCAAAAGCATGCTGGTGTCCACCAAATCTAGCAGTCTGTTCTCCTCGTATAGAAGCCACGTCTGCAATTCATTGACAGATAATGTTAGACATAGAGATGTGTTGCAGAGGGAGTTGTTCCTAACATCTTCAGTGCCTTTGGTACATGGCACAATAATTTCGAATATTTCTGTGAGAAAATAAATACAAACAAATCACTTATATTTGAGATTTTGGAAGAATTCGCTACCCAATCCAGAAGATAGACCATCTCATCTGGCAAGCTCCTGTCTTCGTGCGTTCTATTGCTAACAACTTCAAGAAGAACTACTCCAAAGCTGAAAACGTCTGCTTTCTCAGTAAGGTGACCACGCAGAGCATACTCTGGAGCTAGGTACCCACTGAATTACAATTGAATTTTTGTTACGCTTCCATGAAATTGATATTGATGCTCATGTAAGTCAAAATGTCATGCATTTTCATTAAATGACTCCGAATTGACTGAATATGTCTGACCAGCTTGTAATAATTGCGAGGTATATTGAGCTATACTAGCCATTTATTGTTTTTCTTACGCTATTTCAATTACTACATTAACTATGACAAGAAAAGGAACTTAAAATCTGATGCTGTCCAAACATTGTGTTAAGATCATCAGAAAAGCCTTTCTATACATTGGAACATATCCAATTCAGTAAAACAGCCATAAGAAAAAAACTAATCTCTACCAGGAACAGAAAGGGATATATATTATCATACATTGTTCCGGCAACTCTGGTGCTGATGTGAGTTTTTTCAGCTTCATATAGTTTAGCCAACCCAAAATCAGCGATTTTTGGATTTAAATGTTCGTCTAGAAGGATGTTATTAGGTTTGATGTCTCGATGTACAATTTTTATTCTAGATTCTTCATGAAGATATGCAAGTCCGCGTGCAACTTCAAGGCAAATGTTATATCGAACAGGCCAATCAAGCTTGAGCCTACTGTGATCAGGACCTGAGGTTTAAAACCAAAAAATATATATAAATATTATTTCCATTTAAGTATTTTCAAAATAAAATAGACAAAGCATTCTTTGAGCTTTCATTCATGAAAGAAACTTATAAGTTTAAGGCTGTACCAAATAAAGCTCGACCCAGACTGTTGTTTTCCAAATATTCGTAGACCAAGATGCGTTCTTCTTCCCCAACACAACAACCATACAATTTCACTAGGTTTCGGTGCTGTACAGCAGATATTGTAGCCACCTCATTAAGAAATTCTCGCTTTCCTTGACTAGATCTGGATGACAGCTTCTTTACTGCCACAAACTTTCCATCTGCGAGCACGCCCTACAATACAGAATGATAGCATATAAAGTGAGCATTTCAAGTTTTGATATTTTGTGTATGAATGTTAACAAGAGTGAAGCTGATATACGATTTTCCAGGATATATAAACTGAAATTATAACTTAAGGTTCAATTTAATGTACCTTGTAAACTGTACCAAACCCACCCTCTCCTATCTTATTGTCATTATCAAAACCGTTTGTGGCAGTTTGAATTTCCGTTAAACTGAAAGTATTGGGTCTTCCAGGAATACCCATTAAAACTGCTAAAACAAATTAAATACAAAGGTAAGACCGATCTCATGACAGTAAATTCATCAAACTCATTAAGTGATATTCATTTCCAAGGAAGATTTCCGAAAGAGCTAATGAAATAGATCGCAAAAATTCAGAGAAATTAATCCAATGTTTGGAGACATAGATGATCACCTTCGTCATCATCAGCTGTCAATGATTTGTCCTTCCTTCGTTTTCTTCTTTTTAAAAGCATACAGGATGAGCAGAGAACAAACCCTAAACCAATTAGTACTCCAAGAACAATACCAATAATTTTGGTTCTACCGCTGTTGTTGGAACTTCTGTTTACAATGGTTGGTTTAAATTCTGCAATTACAACAAGGAACCACTTCACAAGTTACAAAATGCAATTCCAAGTTGACCATTATCATAAGAAAACAGTTTCCACATTAAAACCAACTAAAAAATAAATTAGAGAATGCGCTATAATGAATGTATGAAGGTCCAAATGTGTATAAATGGGTAATTACGTAATATTTTGCCTACCAGGAATGACCCTAATTGCTGAGACTAACGGTCCATGTGTCTGTGGTGATGGTACGCAACAGGTTCCCTTTCCAGCCCATAAAAAGTGCACCTCAAGAAAGTTTTGAGTAACATTTACAGTATAATTTTTGACAACTGGCACATTCGAATCTCCCGCCACTTCCTTGATATTAAAATCTTTTAATACTTGATCTCCCTACATAAAGTGCAGAATTGAGAAATAAGTTGGGGCATGAAAAAAAGAATGAATCTCTAAGGAAAGTGTAGATATTCTAATATCCATCAGGGTTTTTGTAAATTCTATCCATGGCTCTTGGAAACAATAAAACACAGCTAAATAGAAAATGCTTTGTCAAAGAAAAGCGGAAGAATACAAGCATGGGAGACAGGGTGAGAAATTATTTATTATTAATGTTTATGAGCGTAAACAGTTTATAGAAACTGGATGAAATGTATAAGGAAATATGGTATAAAAATGGGCAACATAAGTCCAGTTGGACATGGACATAAATAAGTAAAACTAGGAAACAAAGTATGCCATGAAATTCATTACGATTTCCACCATAGCAGCCATTTTTCCCTCTCCATTGGAATCTGAATCTTGGATATGTAATATTTGCTAAATTTTCAGGCACGTCTCCTCTTTACTTGCTTGAAGAATCTTATATATGTTTATCCTGATATGATTGTATGCATGGGGTGTTCAATCCCAATTTCTTCTAGCCAGAGACAAATATCACATACAAATGTCCTAGACCAAATGATCTGCTAATAATATATTGAAGTGCCTTTACCATCCAAGGTGTCATTAATGGCCTAGACCAAAAGATCAGCTAATATTAAAGTTTCTGAAACCTGTTATGTGAATTTCCAGTCCTTGCATATGCTTCATAATATTAAATTTTCTAGAAAATAAGATATTATCTTTTGTGCCCCTCAAGTTGGTTCCTTTAGTCATGTCATTATAGTGTAATACCTGTACATAGGCATCAAAGATGCGCAATCCAAGACTTCGCCATGAGGTTGTAGCTGGAATTTGGATTTCCTCAAAATGGAGCTCCACCCTGTATAGTCCATTCTCAAGACCAAGCCCATAGTATCTTAGAGATGTGGGAGAAAGACGTGCTGTCTTATATATTGATGGATCTTGCGTTGTTCCTAGTACAGATCCTTGCTCTATCATGTATGGGTTACCATTTTCGTTAGTTGAATCTGATGAATTCAAAAATACTCCTGTTGTACTGACTCCCCAACTCTCTTCAGAATTCATGTAGAATGATGCAGCATCTAGTGTTTTGTTGTCCCCCTCAAAAGCAACTTGTGTTGAGGAATCAATCAGCTGTGGACCTCCACAATTGATAGCTAAAGAAGAACCTGACAAGCAAGTCAAAAGTTGTATGAGATATTAGATAACTGCACGGAAGAATAATTTCCTTGGTCAAGTTTTGAGGCAAGATAATTACAAGCTAACACAATGCAAGATCAATAGTGAGTGATCTGAGCCATCTTTTGACAGCATTATGAATGAATTGTATAAAACACAGAATATAATATTCTGCATCTGCAGCATTATCCTGCTGCCCTTGCAAAATGAAATCTTGTCATGGATATCATTCTTTCATATTGTTATTTATAATATATATACTTGATTTGCCAACGATAAATATAACCCATTTATCCATATCTATTAGTGAGTATCCATCTTAGTGATTTGTTTTCATATTGGAGTAATGAAGATACTAAAGCAGGGAAATCCCAGTGAAAGACGATACTGGGACTTGTAGCAGTTAGGAAGCAAAAACTAATATTAGATAACTTAGTAATATTTTTGAGATGGTGATCAGTAAACCACATAAAATGCATGAAAATCAATTTTAGCAGGTTGCATAGAATCATTTTTTTTTTGTAATGCTTCATATAGTACTTCAGAGGACAAATAAGTACATCAAGATTCAAGCTGGTTACAATATGCAGAGTCCAGACAACAGGGGGTCCAATGAAAGTCACAGTCTTGAAAAGCTAAAAACTCAAAAAGACCAACATATGAGCCCAGTCCTCCAAGGGAGGGACTCAACATCACAACAAAATGCGTTGAAGCTAACTCTCGGGAGAAAAGTCAGCTGTAAGGATCCTCATAGAGTGTAACTGTTATGTAGGACTTCAAAACTAACTGAACTAATTCTATTCTACTAATTCTCAATCATATGCATGGAGAAGTTCAATTAGTTGTCAAAATCCTACATAACGGTCACTATCAATGGGGATCCTCACCCCCTTACTTTGGGAGATTTGTGGAGCTTTATGCAAGAGTTGCTTCTGCTTCTGAGAATTAACCTCAGTGCATTCCGTTGTGATGTTAATGTTGATTTGTGGTAATATTGGATGTGCTCTAGCCATGAAAATTGGTGGAGAGGCTAAGGCACATAAGATCTCCAAGACTCATAAATGGTTTGGGGAAATTCCACCCGGTTAGAGAGATATTAAAATAATTAAAAATCTTAATGGTGTTCCGAAGTCTAAACTTAGGAAAATTAAAATATTAATGGTTATTAATATAAAACTGGGTGAGAATGTTCTAAACGACATGGATCAAGCCAAATCTAATCTTAACCATTGATTAGAGACTTAATTTCGGTCGTTGACGACTCAACAGGAAAAGTATAAGAGGAGGCTTGAGGGTCAATTGGAGATACACCAAGATTGATCAGTCAGTTCGATTTTCTGGAGCAGGGCTTGCTGAAAAAATTCGAACAAGTGATCTGTTGCAGCGAGGGGCAGTGAGTACATTGCAGAGAGGCAAAGATAGTGTTAGAGGGTCGGCGCAGTGACCAAAGAGGTTGACGCAAAGGCACCAAGAGCCACGCAAAGGCAACTAGGGGCTGCGCAGAGGCTGAGAGGCCTGCGTGGGTGACATAGAGAGCTAGAGCGCTAACGCAGAGAATCAGAACGTTGATGCAGAGGATTCAGGAGCTACGCTGAGGCTAGCAGGGCTGACGCAGAGCCAAGAAGACGCGCCAGAAGGATTTTCATGGGGCAGACTAGAGTTGGAAAGCTGAATATTTGTCTCTGAGAAGAGGTATTACTGCCATGAAACAATCTCTGTTGGGTGAGCCATTTCTAGCACCCTAGTTGTACTCAAGAATCTTCTTAATAATAAAACCCTCAGAACTGTTGTAGCGATTTTCCCACATTGGGTTTTTCCAGGGACAATTGTCCAAAAATAACGATGTCCCTTGTGTGTTTGTCTCAGTTATGTCAGTTGTTGATCTGTATATCAGTTAAGGTTGCATCTGTGTTTATTTTCCGTATTTATATTTATAAATAACTTATTAATGTAATAAACAAGTAGGAGAATTTGTTAAATTTGGACAACTAGGTCCAAACTCCATGTTCTGATGCTCAGATTAAGAGGCTAATATTTTTGTTGGATTCCTCTTTCTGAGAGGTGTAAAATTCATATAAAAATAGTCTTAATCCGATGAGCAGAACTTATATTTTGAATTTATTATTCTTAATAAATTATATGTGCAAGGTCAGCCAGTTTTGTCATGTAGGCTCACATGCCCAACAGATGTGTCACACACCCTCATTGATGGATATAAATACAAGAAAAGTTGGAGAGAATTTCATCACAAAACAACTCACATCTTCCTCTCTCATCCTAAAGAGTACGAGCTACCTGGAGGACGAATTTCAGCCACACGTGGGAAGGACGAAGAGGACAGACCGTGCGGCTGAGCTGTAGTACGATTTTCTGCTGCTAGGGTTTCGCAGAAAGTTTGACCAGCGTTGACTTTGGTCAACGCTTGGTTCAATCAAGCTGAAAACTTGTGGAAGGTTCGATTTTTGAAGGCCGTACTACCTGGCACAAAAATCGAGGTCAAAGGGTTGACCGTTTTGCTGCTGTGTTGACTTTTAGCTTGCTGCCCCTGCGTTGACTTTTCAGGACAGCGTTGACTTTTGTAGAATTGATTTGGGTTGACTCATCTACTGGTTGGAGGGTTGTTGTGACACATGCTGGGTTGGTTGACCAAAGAAGACTTTGCTGGTTGAAGCATCCTGTTGACCGCCGAAACGAACACACACATTTTTCCTGTTTCTGATTTGTCTTCTGTAAGATCTGCTTATATGTTCTATTTGCATTTTGCTTAACTACTTGTATGATTGCTGTGAGAAAAGTGAAATTGCTCTTAGCATAGAAAATCTACAAAACTTTACATGGTATCAGAGCTGAGGTGAAGACAAACTCTATCTATAGCAATCATCATCGAAGGAAATGGGTTCCACTAGTCTTGAATTCAGGAAGAATGACAAGTTGACTGGAAGTGATGACTTCCATGCCTGGAAGATGATATTAGATCTCAAATTGGAAGATCATGATCTCCTAGATCATGTGACAGGGAAGATTCAAGAACCTCAATCAAATGCCTCTGCTGTTGTTAGAAACAAGTATAAGAAGGGAGAAATCAGAGCAAAGCTGCTGATCAGGGAATCCATAAATAAGAGTCTGGTTGCCTACATATCTGAACTAGGCACATCCAAGGAGATGTATGACAAACTGATACTTATGTTCCGAGTAAACAATGTGAACCAAGTGCTATTCCTCAAAAACAAGTTGAAGAATATGAAGAAGGGCCGAGACGAGTCTATTCAAACTTTCTTTATGAAGTTGACCGAAACCAGGAACAATCTGCTAGCTATTGGGGAGACAATAGTTGATCGTGAGATGGTTCTCACCGCACTTGGAGGACTTCCATATGAATGGCAAGTATTCACAACTACCATTCTCAACAATAATACCATTCCTAACTTTGATGAGCTTCTGTCTAGATGTATGCAAGAAGAAACAAGGATGAAGGAATTTGATAATGAAAGAAATGCTGCCTATGTTGCTCATTCCCGAAAGAACTCTGGTGGTTCTAAGGACAAAGGAAGGACTAAGACTCAAAAGAAGAAGGGTAAATGTTTCACCTGCCATAGGACTGGACACTATGCTAGAGAATGCCCCTTCAAGAAGGATTCTCCCGATAGTGACGATAACAACAACAACCGAAGGAATGGGAATCGAAGAAATGACAAATCCAAAGGAAAGAGGAAGGCTCACTTTGGAGGAAACAATCAACCTTCTAAAAGGACCAGAAATACCAGGTATGAGGAGTCTAATGTTGTTGATAAAAGAAATGAGTATATTCTAGTATCTGCTCTCTCAGCTGCATCTCCGCCCAACACTATGGATGTCTGGCTAATCGATAGTGGTGCCTCAAGACACATCACCGGATTCAAGGAAGCACTTTCTGACATGGTTGAAAGGGATACTAATCTAGAAATTATCCTTGGGGATAATGCCACTTATCTTGTGAAAGGGACCGAGACTGTGACCCTCCACGTGTCTCAAGGACAAGTCCTCCGTCTACAAGATGTACTCTATGTACCCAAATTGAAGAAGAACCTTGTGTC
>APFE031558343.1:3231-15313 GCA_000404065.3 Pinus taeda
AAGTAACAAATGAATATTTTATTATATAAATTACCAAATTTAACTATTTCTTAGGATAAAAATAATTAAAAATATAACAAGAATATTATTGGTTTGACTTGGGTCATTAGGTCAAAATTAGCTGTTGGAAATATAGCCGTTGGAGTCTCTGCACATACTATTTAAACAAGCTAATCTGGATTTGATCTTCAACTTGTCCTGACGATGAAACCACACTGTTTGGTTCGAAACGCGTCGACAAAAGAATACTTATGTGATTTCGCCGAAGATTCTCTAAACATTGTTGGAGTTTGTTGAAAGTGCCCACGAAAAACATTGATTGAGTCCTGTAATATTTTTCGTTAAGTAGGAGGTGTGTTTCGAATTCACTGCATAGAACTCTATTTTAATATTTACTTTCTTTTGTTCATAATTTCCAAAAATTTTCGTACTTAGAATTGCACTTAAAATTAATTTGATTCCTCCATAGATCTGAATTTATGATAACTAATTAAATGTTTATTGAATTTTCGCAAGCTTAGGTATCATTATTATAAGTATACTCTACATTTACCAACTTATTTGATTTCTCTCACGATTTTTCAACACTAAAGAAGAAGGTTTCAGTTTGGAACAAATTTCTGATAAACAAATTCTTATCTTTTAGATTGAATCCCTTGTTTTGAATAGAAGTGTTTTGATCATATGTGGATCCATATATTGTTGGAAAGAAACTCCTATAGCTTCTGTATAGTCTGAATTCTTGTGGGAATTGCTTGGGAACAATGTGTCATTCATTGATGAAGTAGAGAGTGTTAATGCTTGGAGAATTTCATATCATTTACAGTGTGTTGCTTATTCAATTTACAATATGATGATTATTATATTTGTAGTGTATTGATCATTTGAATGATTAGTATGTCATTTATTTGATTTCCTAGTGAGCCTTGAGTTAGATTTACTATTGTTCACTTGCTTAGATAAATCAAAACTGCATGTTATTTAATTTCTCATATTGATTTTGAGTTAGGAAGCCATAACTTATGTGTTCATATGCTTAGATTGCTTTGAATAAAATAGTACATAGGAAATAGTTGAGTTATTTTGCAATACATTGTTGAGTTTAATTCTGATTCATAGCACCCTCGCTATTAATTATGCATATTGGTTTTAAATGAACTTGGTTGCTAGGTTGATTTTGAAACATCGCTTTTGATAGTTTCCAATCTTATTTCTTGAAGATTTTTTGAGTTATATGTGCCATAATTGAGAATGAGATAGTTACTTGGGTTGTGCACGTGAAATAGATTTCATTATTAGTAATTCAGATTGTATAATGAAATCAGTTTCTTCACTTCAACAAGATTATGTGTGATTGTTAGGAACATATTTTTTTAATCTACACTTAAATTCATACTAAGTTTGCATATGGTAAATATAGATCTCAATTGTAATGCATTGCAACTCAAAGTTTACAAACTTCAGTTCACAATTTAAACCTAGGGAATTGAACGACATATAAAAGCCCTAACAAGCATAGTATCTATATTGGTGGATTCCTTTTCAACTAGCCTACTCAATATCATAGGCTTTTTCCGCTAGACTTAGGTTTCTCTTTAGGGATATTCCAGAAAGGAAAAACATGTATTTTTCAACTTTAATATCCTACTAAAGGGTAAGCGTCAATGTATTATTTTTTTCTCTTAACAAATATAGCTATTGATAGGTGTAAGTATGAGGTGTAATACTCAATAGCAAGAGTATCAACAAGGTGAGCGTCAACAAGGATCCTATTTAGCAATATGGTGAAGCACTAATTGAAGTCTTTAACCTTAACTTTCTTTTCCATTTTAGTGGCAATCAACTCTTTTGAAAGAGAAGTGGGTAACATCTCTTCACCAAATTTCCCATGGAAAAAGATTTCAAAGGAATCCCAAATGATTAGGGAAGCAACAAGAAATTTGTAGTATCATGCTGAGGCTTTATTCTTGAATGCATATGGGAATAATTTGCAGACCACAACTTCATGTTATCAATTCATTAGTTGCAAAGAAAATTAATTTTTTTTAAGATGATCCTCGAGTGAGGTAGAATTGTCTATATCAAATTTGGTATGCAACCTTTATAGTCACTTTTGAAAATCATGCGTGAGGAATGTAAAGTTTAAGGTTTGTTGTGATTTCCATTGAGGTTGAGGTTGAATGGCCATTATAAATGGTATGCCTCCCTAATGAGTTTCTTCTTCAAAAAACAAGGAGGAGTTGGGATGGTGATAATGACTGGTTTCCTATTAGGTCCCCATAATACTAGTGATTACCCCATTAATATTGTAGTTGTATCCCTTATTAATATTTTTGTGCCCCTATTGTCCCCATATTGTTATTACTGTGACCCATAGAATCCCTCTATTGCTATTTTTGTGCCTTTATATTAATATTGTTAGGTCGGTTGGGTTATATTGTGACTCCTTAGACTCCTATATATAGAAAGGAGGTTTTTTTCATTTGAATCATCAAAGAATCATTTATTTGTGTAATGTAAAGGAGGTTTCCCCCTCGAATAGGTTGAATTCTAAGGCGTTAATCTATATTTTCTATCTTTTTGTGAGTTGGTTTCATAACATTTGGTATCAGAGCTTTGGATAACCCTGGTTACGCTGCTCCAAATAGGTCATCATGGAATTTTAGCTATAAATTTTTTTCTGCGACGTTTCAAAAGAAAAAAAAAACCCTCATTTGAGAAGAAATTGAACTAAAGCTCAAGTCCAAATTTCATAGCTGTTCGAGCTATATTTGTGGAGATATGATCTGAGGAAGTTGGTCTTTTTGCAGACTCCTGAATTACATTCCAAACAGGTGACCTGGGGAAATCATCATAAATTTCTCTCTGAGGATCGGATTGAAATTTCGTAAGAAGATACAGAAATAGGACAAACCATAGCTTCCTGTATATATGTTTCAAAGCCAAAGGTCAAAACAGGGACACATGGAATGTCGTACAAGTTCGATCTACTGAACTAGTCTATAATCAGGTCACTATGGGAAATTTGGCATAACTCTTCTTTGGAGAATCCAATTGGGATCAGACGGGTGGCATTGGAAAGAGGACACAGAGGGCTACTGTAGTTCATAATTTTAGAACTAGATGATCTGAAATTACAAAGATACATCAGAGGCAATATCGAGCTCCTACAAAGTGAAAAAAAAGGTGTGTAGATTTTTTATATTTTTGCTTAAGCTTGGTTTGAAAAATTATTTTGAAGGAATTCAAAGGGCATAGTAGAGATCAGTAACTGATGCCCTGAGGAAAGAATATGAAAACACCTAGTAAGCAACCTGAAAGCTCTACCATGACTCATGAAGAAGAGGAAGAAATTCTACATGATATATCAAAATTTCAAGCCCAAGTGCAACAAATGTCACTCTCACAAAAGCTAACAGAAGCTAAGATAAATGGCTTGGAATCTAAGATAAAGGGCATGATAGCTAAGATCAATGGTGTGGAAGCTAAGATTGATGAATTAAAGATAGATTTGAAGACAGATTTGACAAATTTTCTACAAGAAATACTTACTAATGGTGAAAGGGTAGTAAAGGAAACTCATGATGTGAACAAAAGAAATGTTAATCATGATTTCATAGACTCTAATGTTGGATCGAAGATCCACCATATTCAAAAAATCGATATGAGGAAATTTGATGGCAAGGATCTCGCAACATGGATATCACAGATGGAGCAATTTTTCAATCTCAATAATGTGCAAAACACACAAAAGGTACGTATTGCAGCTTCACATTTGGAGCCAAATCAGTTTGTATGGTATCAATGGTTTTGCTCTCGTAAACAAATTATCACTTGGGAAATTTTTACAGAACAATTGATAGCACATTATGAGGATACAAAAAGCAACACTTTTTTTAGCCAATTGATAAGTCTCAAACAAAAGGGTTCAATAATGGAGCACATTGAGGAGTTCCAAAAATTGAACATAAGGGTAAAAAATATTCAAGAGGAGCATAGGATTGATGTGTTCATAGGGACATTAAAGGATAATATCCAACATGATGTTCACTTTTGGGAACTTGATTCATTAGAGAAGTCATTCAGGTTAGCAAGAAAAATGGAAAGCAAAATTATGGCAACCAAGAAGCATACACTCACAACTATAAAGATGGAAGTGTTGTTGCCCCTAGTCCTCCACAACCTATAAGGTTGAAACCACAACAATTGGAAGAAAAAGGAGCGAAAGGGCTTTGTTATAGTTGTGATAGCAAATACACTAAAGGTCATAAGTGTGCTGAGAAGAAATTATTCTACATTGATTGTGAAGAGGAAGAGGAAAAGGAGCAAGAAAGGTGAAAAGAAGAGGATATACTCCGAGAAAAAAGCCTAGATAAAGAAGAAATGAATCCGACCATATCTTGTAATGCATTGGTTGGAATTACCACTCCTCAAACCATCAAGATAAAAGTAAAAATCAAGAAGAAAAAGGTAATAGTGTTGATTGATTAAGGAAGTATCCACAATTTTATTCACTGTAAGGTAGCAAAAGAATTGAATTGCTTCCTATATCCAGCACCAGAGTGTCAAGTGATGGTTGCAAATGGAGGAACAATAAATTTTCTGGAAAGTGCCATAATATCAAGCTATCCATGGGAGAATATGTATTAACTAGCCCAATGCTTTCCATTCCAATGGGAGGTCTTGATGTTGTACTAGGAGTCTAATGGCTACAATCCTTGTGTACAATAGCTTTCAATTTTCAAGAACTTTTCATGAAATTTTCTACAAAAGGAAAGGAAGTTGAATTAAGGGGTATTGCAGGGAAACCGGGAAAGATAATCAGCTCTAACCGTATGACAAAGCTTCTAAAAAAGGAACAAAGAGGCGTAATTGCACAATTATGTTCACTAGATGTTTCCATATCAAAATCGTCTATTTCTCCAGATCTCCAAAAAGTCTTGGACAATCATTCCAAGGTATTTGAGACTCCCAAAGGTCTCCCACCTATTCGTGATCATGATCATGTTATTCATTTGATTCCAGGAAGTGTTCCTCCAAAAATCAGGCCATACATATATCCCTATGCCCAAAAAAGAGTGAAATTGAACGTATCGTTGCAGAAATGCTAGAGGCTGGTATAATTCAACCTAGTCAAAGTTCTTTCTCTGCTCTAGTAGTATTGATGCACAAGAAGGATGGATCATGGCACATGTGTCCGGATTATAGGGAGCTCAACAAGCTCACTATTAAAGATAAGTTTCCCATTCCTGTCATTGATGAATTACTGGATGAATTGCATGGATCAATTTACTTCACCAAGTTGGATCTTCATTCAGGATATCATCAAATCAGAATTAAGACTAAAGACATTCCGAAAACAACATTTAGAACTCATGAGGGTCATTATGAATTTTTGGTCATGCCTTTTGGCCTTACTAATGCACCTTCTACATTTCAAGGTTTGATGAATTCCATTTTCAAACCCTTCCTAGAAAATTTGTGTTAGTATTTTTTGATGATATACTAATCTACAGCAAGTCTTGGAAGAATCATGTTGAACATGTTGACAGGGTGCTACAACTATTGGAGGAGAAACAATTATATGCAAAATCTCCAAATGTTTCTTTGGAGTACAAGAGGTGGAATATTTGGGTCATATTGTATCTCATGAAGGAGTTAAGGTAGACCCTAGCAAAATTAAAGCCATTAAGGAATGGAAAATCCCACATCCATAAAACATCTGCGAGGATTTCTCGGGTTGACAAGGTATTATCGCAAGTTTGTTAAGAATTATGGGAGAATAGCAGCACCTCTAACAACATTATTGAAGAAAGATGCATTTTCATGGACTCCAGAAGCAACAAAGGCCTTCGAACATCTTAAAGAGGCAATGTGCCAAGTACCAGTCTTAGCTACACTGGACTTCACAAAAACCTTTATTGTGGAATGTCATGCTTCAGGAAATGGAATTGGTGTTGTTTTAATGCAAGATGAAATACCGATTGCTTTTGAAAGTCGTCTAATTAAGGGAAAGTTTTTACACAAAGCTATTTATGAGAAGGAAATGTTGACAATACTACATGCACTTAAGAAATGGCAACCCTACCTAATGGCAAGACACTTCAAGGTAAAAATAGATCATGATAGCCTTAAATACTTTTTAGAATAAAGATTATCCTCTGAAGAGAAACAAAAGTGGGTCACAAAGATGTTGGGTTATGACTTTGAAATCATCTACAAAAAAGGGAAGCAAAATGTCGTGGTAGATGCACTCTAAAGAAAGGATGAGGATGTGGAAGCATTGTTATGCGCCATTTCTATTATCCAACCAGATTGGATAAACGAAGAAAGGGAGGAATGGAAGAATGATGAAGAAGCGTGGACACTTATTCGAAATTTACAACAAGATTCTAATACATCTGATACATTTATCTGGCAAAATGATTCATTCTGATACAATGATTGCTTATACCTCTATAAGAATTCCCAACTCAAACAAAAGATTCTTATGGAATTGCACACTTCTCCCTTAGGAGTGCACTCACGATTTTTAAAAAATTACCACAGGCTTAAGAAGGAATTTTTTTGGGATGGCCTTAAATCGGTTATTCAAAATTTTGTGGCAAAATGTTTGGTTTGCCAACAAAATAAAGTTGAAACAATTAAGATCCTGGGTCTATTACAACCTTTATCCATTCCAAGCCAACATTGGGAGGAGGCTTCAATGGATTTTATCACAGGTCTACCCAAGTCTGAGGGAAAGAGTTTCATCATGGTGGTAGTTGACAAACTTACCAAGTATGCATACTTTTGTGCATTATCACATCCATTTAAAGACAGTACAGTTTCTACTACATTTATGGAAATAATTCAAAAGCTACATGGAAACCCAAAGACTATTGTAAGTGACTGAGATCTCATTTTCAGTGGAAATGTTTGGACAAAATTATTTTCTTGTCTCGGTACTCAGTTACCTCATAGCTCATCTTATCATCCTCAATCTGATGGGCTAACTGAGATAGTAAACAAATGTTTGGAAGGATATCTTCGTTTCTTTGTATCTGATAAACAGACACAATGGGTCAAATGGTTGCCTTTGGCTGAATGGTGGTATAACACTTACTTCCATACAACAACAACAATGACCCCATTAATGGCGCTTTATGGATATCAGCCACCATCCATCACATCATATTTAAGAGAAAATTATAAGGTTCAAGTAGTGGAACATCACATCGAGCATTAATAACAAGTCCTCCAACTCTTAAAGGATAACCTTGTGTTGGCACAGAATAAAATGAAACAACGGGCAGATCAACATCGTAGCGAAATATAAGTTTTGATGTAGGTGATTGGGTATTCCTATGGCTACAACCATATAAAAAAATGTCCCTCAAGCAAGCTAAGAAGGATAATAAATTATCACCAAAGTATTATGGTCTGTACAAGGTGTTGCAAAAGATTGGTACTATGGCATACAAATTGGAGCTTCCTGCAGCGTCTCGAGTGCACCTAGTTTTCCATGTTTCATGTTTAAATAAGGTTATAGGCAACAAGCTCCCAGTTCAAACAATATTGTGAGAACCTTATGAGGAAGGAAAAATTATATTGGAACCGGAAGTAGTCACAGAAACAAGAACTCGATAGTTATGAAATCGATCAATTTCAGAGTATCTCATCAAGTGGAAGAACTTATCCGCTGAAGATTCCACATGGGAGGATGAGAATTTCATACAAAAGCATCCAGAACTACTCAAGCATTGAGGACAACACTTTTTTGAAGGAGAGGGGCATGCTAGGTCCCTATAATACTCGTGATTACCCCATTACTTTTGTAGTTCTATCCCTTATTAATATCGTTGTGCCCCTATTTCCCCATTCATATGTATATTGTGCCCCATAGAATCCCTCTATTGTTATTTTTGTGCCTTTATATTATTATGTAGGTCGGTTGGGTTATATTATTGACTTCCTTAGACCTCCTATATATAAGAAAGGAGGTTTTGTCATTTGAATCATCAAAGAATCATTCATTTGTGTAATGTAAAGGAGGTTGCCCCCTCGAAGAGGCTGAATTCTAAGGCATTGACCTATCTTTTCTATCTTTTTGTTAGATGGTTTCATAACATTTCCCTATTTGTACCAGATGGTGCATGAGTGAATGGGGGAAAGATGGGTGAAATATAAAAACGGTTGGAGTGATATGATAGAAATCACTGTAAATACACTTAAGGCCCTATTCAATTAAATCCTTCACAGAATCAACTAGGATTCCATGCTTGGTGACTAGTGCTTTTAATTATTTCTTCTTTGGAAGGAGAGGAACTAAAATAAGCCTTATTAATAATTTAGAATAAGCTCAACAGATATTTATAATGGTGTTCACTTTAGTAGGGGAACAATGTATAAAAATAATTGGGAAGGTTATTAATTTATTACTTAGAGACAACATATTCATAGCTTGTCTCTCTCTCAAAATTATTAATATGAGTAGATGGAATGTGGGAGTTAGGTCTGGTTTTATTGGTTGTGTTATTTGTTTTTCCACGACTAGTCCACGTAGTTAACCGAGGGGTTAGTGTTGGGGGGGGGGGGCGAAGCCCCCCTTCGTTGCACCAATTGTGTAGCGGGGGGGAGGAGGGGGGGGTCACAGGGGGTTTGAGGCATACCCATAACCCCACTTTATGGGCTCCGTGACAGTGCCCTAGAAAATTTTGGTTTTGGACCTATGTTAGGAAGGGCAGACCCACCTATGGTTTTGTGCATGATTTTCGCACATGTTTTTGGACGTGATGGTTTTCGGTCCATGGTATTGGACATGATGGTTTTCAGTCCATGGTATTGGATGCTTTGGTATGTATAAATATGTATTATAACATTGAAAGAAACATAATGAGAAATCAAGTTGGTAGTCCCAGTTTTGGGATCCAGAGGCAAATCTCTGTTTATATGTGTTTTATGTGTTGTGCTCTCACATTGTTTATTTTCTATGTTTTAGAATTCGTATGCAGGTAATTTATGTACGGGGTTAAAACCAACATTTTATTGACTTGAAATGTTTTCTTAGTAAGAATAACTAATTCTACTAGCCATTCACTTCAGGCCCTCCTTTTACTGTGAAATTGATTATTTACAAGGATACATGACCTAACAATGGTGAAGGGGCTCTCTCTAATATGAGGTCCCAATTAGAACTCACATTGTTTGGGAAAAGATAGCCATCTAAAATTTGGAAAGGTAATCATTCTTAGTTTCTTGATAATGTTGTGAGATATTGGTAATCATCACAACAATGGTGTGAAAATTCTAAACTAAAACTCTCTAATGCACTAGAATATGAAAAGAGTAAGATAGCCAACAATGAAAGATATAGAGGAAGAAATAAGTGATGAGCCAAAAAACATATAACTACAAGTCAACAAAATAGTTAGTTGATATTCAATACAATAGTGAATGCTTAACTTACTAGAAAAACTTTAGAATAACTACAATGTTGACATAATAAGTTTTCATGAATGAAAGCTACAAACTTGAAGTAATCATGTGACAGAAACCCTATAATCCACAAAATATTCCATAATCTAGCAATATGTATCGCATAAAGTACACACATAGAAGAATTATTCAAGAAAAATCAAAGAACAAGGAGAAGATGCATTCAATCATACAACTCAAACAATGCCCTCTTAAGCCTTCATAATACGAAAGTAGTGAATGAATACATACAGGCCTCCCAACTTTGGCTTATAGGTATATAAAAAATACTCAAAATCACAACTATGGAAAAAATTAGAAAATGGGAACAATAATTCGAAAAATATGAATCACTTTCACTAAAAGTTTTACAATATTTATAAGTGGGACTCAGTAACTTTCATTTATGACTACTCATTTTCTTTCTAGGTCAATTACCATTGTTCATATTCTCATAATTTACAAATAAATAAATATTTTAATACACTTCAACCATGACACTCATTGATATTATATTTTACAGGGTCTTCAAGTACGGTCTTTAAGATTTCCTAAAGTTATGCCACCCATATTTGATAGTTGGATGAGGTCATTAAGTTCCTATTAGACATCAAGCTCTCCATAGTGACATCACATTCTATTGTGTTCTAGGATATCATTGGGACATATTTCTTTAATGAAATCATAAATGAATTCAAGATTGTGTGCTACTTAGAAAAATATACCTGATGTTGTTTGAGATTGTCATTAGTGTGTTCAATGGTGCACGCACTAAAGGAATATTATTTTGCATTCAATATTTCACCTAGTTCCATATGTATTTCATCATTTTTATGGAATGTCCTTGATTCCCCATTGATGGCATCTTATTCATCTTGATGATACTTTTTACCAAGGAGTAATATTGTTCATACTAGGCCACTCACTAAATCATATCACTGACACCAAAACACTGTGTTGAACCCAGAAACCTGCATCATCATCCAGAACCAACTGTAAACTCAAAAACCATGCATCAGAGTTGTTTACTATAGATACATAAAGTAATTTCCATGCATCAATTGCAGGAACATCAATTATGGCCTAAAGATCTTTTTTTAGTGAGTGTTCGAGCTAAGTGATAATGTTTAGTACTCCTTGTAGTTTAGTCATGTCTCTTTGTTTAGTTAGCTCACACATGGGTATCATCTTAGTTGATATCTTTTGTAAAATCCATAAGAAATGGTACACCTATAAGACTAGGGAATTTACGATTCATGCAACTCTGAGGCATATGTTCTATAGTCTTCTACCTTGATTCTCTATTGCTACTTTGTCCTAGTTTCCTCCTTAAACAACAAGAGTTGTTGTTCCTAATTTGCTATTTGTGTACTTTTTGTTTTCATCTACTCTATTAGATCTCTTACATCCCGCTCAATGGTATAAGAGAATGTTGTACCTATTAATGCCATAGTGATAGGATCCTTCCTTATTTATGTCATTAGAAGTCTTTCATTGGTGATCTACATTGGAAACAGGTGCAGTGTCAAATAGGTTTTCTTTATGTGTTACAAAATTCTATTTAAGATGTGATCAAACCTAAAATTATTTAGGTTGAACACCTTCTTCCTCTTTTCTTATGTGATTCCCATGTCTGTCACAAGAAGGTGTCCTCCTCTGATTTTTGTGATTTTTTGGTGGAATTAGATCGATATCCATTACAATTATGTCTAGTCTATCTTCTATCCCTAGCCCTATTTGTAGATCTTGGAGAGCCTATTCCCTTGACATGGCTTCTTATTCATCATGTAATCTCTTATTTTCTTCTTCCACCTAATTATCTTCTTCTTCACCTCATTTCTTCTTTTCCTCCTTAGCCTTTCTTATTTTATCTACTTTCTTTCTTTTCCCCTTTTCTCACTACAACAAAACCCTGTGATTATCATCCCTTTTTTCTTCCTTTTTTGCATCTAGAGCCCATTTTTGGTGATATTTGTGTCCATTTATCAAGTATGGTACAAAACCTGATGCAAAATTTACACCGCATTTTGCACCAAGTCTTACACCAAGTTTAGCACCAGATATTGCAATAGATTTTGCACCAGGGTTTATGCCATGTTTTGTGGCATCCTTTGCACCATGTTTTGCATCAAGTTTGACACCTAATTTTTTTTTCACCTACTTTTGCATCATCTGTTGCTTTCAATTTTTGCGTCTACACTTGCATCAAATTTTTCATCATCTCTTTCATCCTTTTTTGCATCCTTTTTCAAATCATTTTTGGCATCCATTTTTGCATCCCCTTTTCACCAAGGTTTGCGTCGAGGTTTGTGTCTAATTTTGAATCTACTTTTGCATTTACTTTTCTTGCATCTTGTTTTTCATCTTGTTTTGCATCCATAATTACATCCTTGATGAGCCCCAATTTTGGTACAATTTGGGCTCATTTTGGCCTATTTTACTTGCTCAACCATTCATCTTTATTTTCTTATGCATGCATTTCTTAGTTTATTCATGTTGTTTGTAGGAGGAAGGTTAGACACTTTATCTACGTGACTAATGCATTGTGATTCCAGGTTTTGGCATTAAAAAAGGAGCAAGAGACAACGAAAAAGGGATAAGGAGACAATAAGGTGGCACTGCTGAT